>JAVQJD010040054.1:0-12775 GCA_036023655.1 Nannoperca australis
GAGAGAGAGAGAGAGAGAGAAACCAGTATGACAGATCGAGAGAGGAAGACAGAAGTGCCTCGGGCTGTGTTTAGTGCAGTTTGAATGGCTAAGCAGGTGCAATAGAGCAGAAACTCACACACACTAAAAGGAGAAACGCACATACACACTTGCAGGCTGGACAGTGAACATGTGCGTCGCAACTGATCGGAAGGGTTTACAGCAGCGGAGTTCCCGTGACCGTGAAGTCCGTACTAAGAGACGAATCGAACCACTTAGGCCATGTCAACGTGGACAGATGTGGAGACGCGCCGTTTTCTCCTCATTTGGGCCTTCGGCTGACATGAAAATTAAGCTTTACCCAAACGCTTTCGGGTCTCGCGTTGTTCGACGTCTCAAGTTTAGAAAAAACAAACATGTCACAGGCACGCTAAATGTACAGTTACTTCTAAAAACAGTGTTGTTGAGAAGTAACAGAAGGAAGATGTGTCAATGCCCACACCTGGATTACGTGTGTAGCTGTAATAAATTCTGGCACCTGTATATAAATATCCCACAAACATTTTATTTATTAAGTTTATTATGTGAACATTTAGTAATGCTTCTATTCATGTAATGAGCTTACCACAGAAACAAAACATCCACATTCCTGAGGTATATGCAATTATTTCAGCGCACCACCGCTAAATGCAACAATTAATATTCATGTTTGTAGTCTGGTAACGTCTCAAAAGCCACTGACCCTCACCCACAGCTGGGTCAGTATAAGGTTTGGTTTTAATGAGGTACTTGTTGGCCTCTCCTTCTGGCGTACAATAGACTGGACGTCAATGTCAAACGTTTTTCTTGGTCCAGTTTTCTTTTCGGACAGTTGGACATTATTGAAATCTCTGACGTGTATTGACTCGTTGGCCGCGCTGAGCAAGGACGGGGGCCGCCAGTTGCCCGTGTCGGACCTAAACGGATGCAATGCATCTTGGGTCAGCTGAGTATGTCCAGTAAGATCAAATTCGTGCTAATCTAGTCTAAATCTGGGTATTTCTGGCATACACAGAAATCCACATAGTATGTTAGTGGAATGCACTTATATACACAATGTACTGTACACCTGTTGGATGTGTCCACAGTACATCTGGTATCCAGGAAGCACCGCTGTTGTTACTGTATTGTGTTGCTATTACCGTAATTTCCGGACTATAAGCCGCTACTTTCCCCCCATGCTTTGAACCCTGCGGCTTAAACAATGACGCGGCTAATTTATAGATTTTTACGGACTAACAAGCTTCATGCCGCCAAACATTTAACCTCGTCACATCAGACCAATGAAATTACCGGTCACAGGTCACAGTGGACCAATGAAACAGTTTGAATTAAAACAAGTGCACTCGCGCTAAATTCTTCAGATGGGTCATTTTGCGCTTCGTTCGCACACCCTCATCATGGAAAATACACGAAGAAATGCATATGATGCAGCTTTTAAGCTAAAAGAATTCAATCTGGCTGTCGAAAAAGGAAATAGATGTGCTGCACATGAGCTTGGCAGAAAATAATAATTTGTTTAACCAGCCGTTTTACAGGCACTGTTTGGAAAAAAGCATTTATTTAATTAAAAGTTAACAATCTTTCGGTGTAAATATATCATGTTACAACGTTGACACCTGCGGCTTATAGACAAGTGCAGCCTATATATATGTACAATTATTTTTTTCTTTTTAAATTGAGTGGGTGCAGCTTATATTCAGGTGCGCTCAATAGTCCGGAAATTACGGTAGTATTATTTGTATTAATATTAACATCAGTACCATTACCACAAGTAATAGTTGTTTTTCCTTTCCACCATCACCTAGTGCCTGATCGTGGTGGGAATTGTTGGGTCTCTGTAAATACAAAGAGTCAGTCTAGACCTTCTCTATATGAAAAAAGGGGCCCTGATGTGGCGTTACGTGAATAAAACTGAATTGAGTTATATCCTGATCAGAAGCTCAACCACCTCGACTGGCGCCTTCCTTCTTCTAATAATACACCGTATGTTGTGCAGTCAACAGGAACTGCAGCTGCATCGTATCCTCCCTGTGCAACAGCATGAATAACCGAATGAGTGGCTTTCCTCAGCACATTGCCTGCTGTTATGCAGAAGTAACTGAAGTGTCGTAGTACTGTGCTGTAGCAGTGCTTGGGGGATCTTGGGTTGACTGACTCTGTTATGGGATGTATCTATGCGGCACCTTAGCAAGTGGAAAGAATAATAGACTGATGTAGACGTATGGATGGATAGAACAGCAGCAGCGGTGTTTGGAGAGAGAGATGGATGAATCCAGGCCCCGAGGGCCGGAAGAGAAGAATGAGAAGAGGATCTCTGAGGAGATCTCTGAGGAAACGAGGGATTGAGTGGAAAGGGGGACAACAGAGGACCAGGACTGATGATGAAAGCCTTTCAAGGCGTTATTGGTATTAAATCCCAGATTCACACACAAGATGTCTCTCTCGACATCTCTGTCTGCTTTGGGCTTTTTGGAAATAAATTTGGGCACTGCTCAGGAGGTGATGGTTCGAGTTCCAGGTACTTTTGAATCAGAATCGGAATCAGATTTATTTCCAAGTTGCTTTTTACATACATGGAATTTCCTTTGGTCTATATATATATATGCACAATAAAGAATAAATCTATACAGATATGTAAATTAAGCCACTAAAAGAAAGTACTGTAAAAAAAATTAAAAAGTTAAGAATACAAATAAAAACATTTGCAATAAAGGTTGTGGAGAAATATAAAATAAAATAGAATAAGATCAAATTAGAAAAACATACAAACTGTACAAAAACAAAACAAAAAAGCTGGGCACTTTGTGCAGAATGTGCAAAAAATTAACCGCAGGATGTGCAAGAGTTGAAAGTATAGAGTGCATACGTTAATGTGACACATTTTAGAGCATAACGTGCGAGAGGTTGTTGCAACACAGCAATCATGGCAATTAACAAAGCAGGAGTTTAGCTAAGTATTGTAAGGAAGTGATTTGCATCCTTGTTATTGCTACTAGTATGCTAGTATGCTACTAGCTTAACTATACAGCGAAGTAACATTCAGGGAGCATAATTATACACTATAAGTGCAGTCTGTTCTTCGCCAGATTTCGCTAGCAGCTTGGGTCCTTCATCCATTCCATGATATTGACATTTAAAAATCATTGTGTAAATGTGAAAGAAAATAAATATTAGCACGACCTCTTTCATTGTTGGCACTCGCCAACTAAACCTCACGTTAGCCCGGTGTCCCGTTTCTTATTGGTGGAAATCCAACACATCCTGTTAGAAGTGAACTGTACTGACTGAAGTAGATTTGAGGACATGCTGGTGTGATTCTTACTTACTTTACAACAGCTAACTTTGGTTTAACTGGTCAGTCATAAGAGAACAATGTCAGCCACACAAATCAATGACAGTTTTTCATGGCCTAGATCACTTCTGACAGTCAGAGAGGGACATTTCCAATCAACTAATTAGCCATTCACACCCCTCGGGCTTTGGATGCTTACTTAACCTTTTTGTAGTTTGTGTGTGTGTGTGTGTGTGTGTGTGTGTGTGTGCGTACACGTCTCCATGCTAAGTAACCTCGAAGATGTGGCCGAGAAAGGCGAACAATGTGGACAAAGTGATGCAGCGTGCACCGTGATGGGTTCAGATGTGACGAGAGGCGTAAATTAAAGAAAGGGAATTACAGAAAAAACGGATCATCAAAGTGGAAGGAACCAGCAGAATCAACCAATCAGACAATCCTAAGCCCAACCACACGGGGACACACGGAGTCCCAAACGAGCCAATGAATAAATCAGAAGGCTTAGTAGCTGGGCGGAATTTACAATACAGAATAGCAGGGCGCTAATGGGTACGGGCCACACACACACACACACACACACACACACACATAAAGACAACACTTTGCATTCACTTGTTAACCACAATGTGGGGACAAATGGGGTTGGAAGGGAGAAATGGGGGGTGAGGAGGAGTGAGAAAAGGGTGAGGCGCCTCTTTGCATGACTTCTTCGTTAACCACAGGATTGAAGGGACCTCGTCTGGCCTCACATAGGACACCTGTCCCACTAGACTTTACAGATGCACACCCGCCATCTCAGCCCATTAAGGCTGAGGGGGAACCAGTGCGGTCTGGAGCGAAGGCGAGTTGGGAACATCGAAAAAGCTCTGGATCGATCTTCGGATGGCGGGTTCGCTGTCGGCGGTTTCTTGACACTTCGGAGCCGGTTAGAGTCAGCGGGGAAGTGTAGCGAAGCAAAGGGGGCAACTGAAAATAGAGACGGGTGACGATATTCTTTAAAAACCAGCAATGCCAACTTTTTTGTATGCTTGTGTGTGTGCGTTTAGCTGCTACTGGTACTGTCTCGCTATATGGAATGCGTGCGATTACGGCCAGATTAGCCAAAAGTGCGTGGAAACAATAAGATGACGAGGTTTAGCTCTGTAACCCTTACCCAGCTGCAAACCTAAACATAACCACTGACTTCCTACCCTGGCAGCACACACACACACACAGAACTTGACATTGACCGAAGTAGCTGTGATTGGGTGCACACTGTGGTATGGCTCAGCTTAACCATTGATATGGGTCTGTGGCCTAGCTGGCCACGCAGTCGTGTTTCCATCACATCACAGAGAGCATTACATCAACTTACAGTCATTTCCTGGAGACCTACCCTAACCATACCCATAACCACTCATTGCCTAACCCTAACCGTTACCTGCCGCACCCACACGTCGCACATTTTGTATTTAACAAGTAGCAAGAGTAGCAGCCCTTCTACCTGGAGGGATTTGCTGACCATTAACAGCTAGTTTAGCCTCGGTGACTTCACGCAGTTCTCTAGGAGCCCCGACCTCCGCTGCCGTCTTCACGCCCCCCTCCAACTCTAAAACAAAACTGCGTGATCCCTGAGTGGAGGTGTTCAAGCGGCTAACGCTATCAAGCCAGCTAAGAGCACGCAACATGTGAGTAAGACAACAATGACGAACAATGGCGACGTAATGGAGCGTTCCTTGCAGGTTGTAATTGCCTCTGGGGATGGAGGGGTCGGGGTAACGTCCACTTTTTGCCCCCTTCACTTTTCTACTTTCAGGTTTAATGCCTCTCTAAAATCTCTGCAGCCTACTAATGAAATCCATACCCTTCTCTAGAGAAATATCACTACGCGTGAGACCGTGTCAGTCGAATCCTGCAAGACACCAGCGCGGACGCTGTCCAGAACCAGTTGATATTAAAACGCCGAAGCGATTAAGCAGGCGTTCGAAAAAGGAAGTGAGAGAGGGAGGAGGCAGAGGCGGAGAGATGAAAAAGACAGAGAGGAAATTAAGGGATCTTTATTGGAGCTCCGTCTTCCTGCTGCAGCTGATTGAGGAGGACAGGAGGCTAGACGCTGTAAAAAGTGACACCAAGGTCTTTGTGTGACGTGGGCGATTGCTGTTTTCTGATTCAACTCTACTGCAGGAATGAACAGCGCTCGTTTGGTGTTTTGGTGATGGCGGTGGAGAGCGCCGTGTAATATGATCTGCTGCCTGTGAAGGCCGATTCATTGCATTAGTTATCTTTCTCCGCTAACTTGTTGCCCTTCGGTAGTTTTACATCAGAGCTCTTGACCGGAGTAGCACTGTTGAATTATTGCTGAAATCCCCTGTTCAGTTCCACACACACACACAAACACATGCTGTCCTGCTGCTGGAAATACTCACTAAAGCACCAGATGTGGATTAATCCGCTGCTTAAAATAATCCCCAACAAATATTTACTGTTTCCTAAAAGCTACAGTGACCAGCTGTTGTCACACCTCTTTTGTTTTTTAAATGAGAATGTTTTGAAAGATTTACAACGTCAGTAGGAACCAATGGGCTTGGAGCTGAGAGCCACAGACAGGAAGTCGGAAAGTATTGAGAGATGGACTTAAGACACTGTTGATTTGGGTCTGATTCAGAGAAATACCAACTCTGATGAGAGTAAAATTGGGGATGAACACTGCATATCTATTATAAAATTGCATTAGTCTCTTGCTCTTGCCTTGAAATAAATAATATTCACCTATGCTGCTATAAAATAAACTGCAGGATGTAGAAATCTGTGATAAAAACCACCAGCTGAGTGCTGACATTTCTTGCAGGGGGAAGTGCTGAGATCAAACAGTAGAGCCCGGCTGTGTGATGTGTGGCCAAATCGCCACATGGGAGCCTCTGTGTAGGTGTGTTTACTGCATGTGTGTGTGTGTGTTTGTGTGTGTGTGTGTGAGAGAGAGAGTGTGTGTGGAGTGGAGACAAAGACAGATACAAGATGAATCCATAGAAGGCCTTCTGCGCTTATTCCCAGGCTTCACAATAAGAGCCAGAGATCACAGCTGGACAAATTACTCAAAACACACACACACACACACACACACACGCATACAGAGACAGACCAACTTTTTACTCATGGAGCAGCATCAACAAAAGGAAGCATTACAAATTCACCCATAGAAAGAGTTCTGACTCCTTATGGGGCTCTTTATTAGTGTGTATCATCATGATAGTGTGATTACACATACTGCATATGGAGTGTGTGTGTGTGTGTGTGTGTGTGTGTGTGTGTGTGAGAGAGAGAGAGAGACTTGTTTATTTGTGTGTCGCTACAAAGCACTGAATCATAATGGTTGTAGCAGACAGCTCCTAAGTGAGACCTTACTGAGTGTAATAGTTGGACAGCAGGAGGTGACACATACCTACACACACACACACACACACACACACACACACACACACACACACACACACAAGGTAAAGTAGTGTTGGACATTTCTTTGTATCTACTTTCCAACTGTTTTTCCTGCAGCTATTAGCAGGAATGGAAAATCCCCTCCAAAAAGAGACGAGCATGAAAAGAAAATGATGTCTTGTATACAGACGTATACAGCAATAGCTACCGAATATTCAGTATCTTAATCAGCATATTGTGACATTTACTGAACGCTTCCTGTTCCTCAGAGGATGAACCCTTTCATTTTTGGAAACCCCATAAGTTGTCCTCACACAGGATAAATGATCAGACAAGGTAACTTACAATTTAGTGGGTGGATTGTAAAGTGGGTGGATTGTAATGAATTACAATGAATTACACACTTCCCAGAGGATTAACGCTATATTCTTATGACCTTTCCTTTGCAACCTCAGATTAAAAACTAAATTTTTAGCCCAATTACTGATGCTGGTAAGCCTCCAAGCAGGCGACTAGTAGTGGGACGAACAGTGGAACCTACCCAGGGGCCCACCTTAGAGACCTGGAATTAAAAGTTTGTTTTCACTGATCTGTGAAAAAAAACTGGAGTCGAAATATCGATTTTTCATTGAGTAAAGAATTACTCCTATTTTTATTTTTGTGGGTTAAACAATACTGACCATGTCTACTTAGAAAAACTAGTTTGTGTTCAAGTGGGATGGCACCCCGTGGTTAAAGAAGTAAATAGTAGACTATGCTTGTATGGACATAGAAACTCGAAAGAAGTACAAAAGATGAACAACTGTTAGAACACGTCCGGTTCTTTAATAAAATCCAAAGGTGCGATCCTGTGGACGTCAACTACGTCTCCCAAGGTGCATTTGCAGCATAGTGTGCTATGTTTAGTTCCGAACTGCAACGGTTAGCAGTTCTGACTTGGATACAGCTCCGGTTCACACCTCTGACTGGTCAGTGACTGTAGTGCTCATGCTTATCATAGTTTTTAAACGTATAAAGAAAACCTAATTTCCCCATTGAGATTCAAGATCTCTCCTTTTAATGAACCCTGAACACAGTTAGATGAGCTTATGACAGGAGGATGAAAATGGTGAACATAGTGACCAGTTGAGAAACCAGTGTATCCTACACGGTAAACTGGAGGGAGGTGAAGGGAGGGATTTCTGGTAAAACAACAGTACTAATTTCTCATAAGTCCTTCCTTCCTCTCTTTCATCTATCCCTTTTTTTTCCATTTCATTCTCACCGACTTCCCAACATCAGCGGCATGCTGGAAAACGTGTGTCTCTTTCGTCTTGAAAGCCAATGTCTGCGTGTGGGAATCAAATGGCAGGAGTAAAGTACCCTTATTAAGTGCTTACTGAATTTACACTTAAGGGTTTTCTAGAAATGATCATTTGTAATGAAACACATGTGTATGGGCCCATTATCTGTATTGGAACAATTACAACAATTCAGTCACAACTGATGTCCAATTGCAAAGTTCAGTGCCAGTGCAGCAAGTACAGTGGCTTTATGTAGTGTGTAGGGAAAGTAGGGTGGGGTTTCAGGCGGTAGATGGGCATGTAGTGAATGAAACATTCATATGTGAGAGCAAAGTTTGCACATTCAATCCATGCAATTAATGTTTACTTTTCTAATTTTGAGGAAAAAAAAACACCATCCTAACCCCACAACTCGCGTAACAAGAATCTTTGGGCCGCCTCATTTGGAACGTGAATGCAGGATTTAACATGTTTTACAAGTTACGAGATCAGAAAATCTTGGAAAAACTTGTTTTCAGCAATGTTCTTAAGAACTTTCCCTGACTCTGCCTCAACTCAACACGCGGCAGTAGGTGTTAGAGAGTCTGAGTGGTTGCAATTAATCTTTTTTTTGGTAGTTTAGTGCGTGTTACACAGACTTCAGCCTGTCACGACATCAGATACACCATTATTTCGAACAGGAAAAGCAACGGAGCTAGCTCTCATGCCCGTTTGCATGCTTTGCTTCACTTTTTATTTTTTCAGGGGTGCGTCCCCATTGGTTAATTCGGTTTTGCTGGGACACGGACATCCTACACAGCAGCACTGGGCATTCGCTACCCTACTAGCTAACTTAACTGGATTAATAAAGAAAAACAAAAAAACTATAAAAGTATTGCTCATATTAATGCTGTACTAGACATTTTGTTGTTTTGTTGTGTTAAGTTCAACAAAAAAGCTGACTTTGCCTGGGGCTCTGAGCTGTCACTCAAAAAAATCATTAGCCAATGGGGAGTAAGGGCAAAGCCTTGGATCATGTCATTGAACTCGGGGAAGGAGCTGTGAATAGACCTGCTATTCTATTGAAAATGTAGAGTACAATTACATAAGTATTGTTTGCAAAATGTACTTTAAGTAAAAAAAAAAAGAGACCACTGTGAATGTATTATATTATTGGATTATTATTACTGATGCATTCATGTTTAAGCAGTTGACGTGGAGCTAGTTTGACCATCTTTATCCACAATTGAGTGTTTTAATCTAGAACGCTGCGTCACGTTTAACGAGTGTGTCTAAATCTCAATGTAAAGAAAATGAAGCGGAGTAAAAAGCAGGAGTGCGTCTGATCCCGTCACACATCATCTTCCTCCTCTCCTCCGCTTTTACCTCCCCTACTTTTTCTCCTCGCCTCCTCTTTTTTTTTTTTGTTTCCCTTCTCTCGCGCTCGCTCCTCGATCCCTTCTTCCTGTTGCTCGACTGCGAAAGTAACGATTCCTCTTCCTTTTCTTCTCACGCTGTTGTTTTGCTCCAACTTTCACACACACACACACACACACAGTTGGCGTCTAGTCAGCCCTCTCTTGTGGTTATTTATTACAAAACTCTGCATGGCTTGTGGCTTTGGTAAGTGTGTGTGTGTGTGTGTGTGTGTGCACATGTGTGTGCGCACAGAGAGAGTTTCTGTGTGCGGTTTACCAGCATGGCTAACCAGGACACGCGCTGGTCCTCTCTTTGTCAAGTCTGCATGCAAATTGTACAGAGACACATCATTTGCATTGAATATCTGATGTCTAAAAGTTCATAACAATCAGTAGCAATGGCTGAGTGTTGAAAACAAACCATAAGTATATACTCACTGTAGAGTTTTTTTCCTCTATGTTAACAGCATGCTGTTAGTGTGTGTGTGTGTGTGTGTGTGTGTGTTGAATGCAAGGCCTTGTCTTTCTAACGGTCGCTCTGTCACACACATCCTCCTCGCTTCCTACTTCCCTCACTATCTCCTCTGTCTGTTACAACTCTCACACACCCACACTCACACACACACACACACGCTCACGCACGGCCAACTGACGTTTTGAAACAGTGAAACAGCCTCTGTTTGGTAAACAGGGTTGAGTAAACTGCGGCTCAGGAGCTAGAGCGGGTCGTCCATACGCTCCGGGGCGGGCCTGTGCGATCCTCGGCTCAGCCCTAACGTAGAAAATCGATATATAAATGTTTTACTCATGTTTTACAGTGGTGAAAACTACGACTAAAAATATTTGTTGACGACCTATTTTTCACGACGACAACTTTAAAGTTAAATTAACACGCTCGACATCTGCTACCAAATTTGGCCAGTTAACTGCTGTTAGCTACAGACGTGACAACCTACCAGTAGGTGTAGCGGGCCCCTTCTAACCCATATCTATGAGGCTGATAACCATTGATAACGCCCATTCAATCCAGTGGTAACGTTCGAAACGGGGTGGGAGGGGGCGGAAATCTCTGCCACTTGTTTCAACCAGTGATATCAGCAGATTTGGAGCAAGATCTAATAAATGATTACAGGCTGCTGCAGCCTACTACAATATTATGCTATAATAATTAAGCAAAAACGAATTTATTGCAATGAAAACATATACTTTACGATAATGTTATAAGTGCATTTGTACCATAATTCATAATTCTCCTTCCTCCTGCTCTCTCTCTCCGGCCCCCCCCCCCCCCCCCTCCCCCCCTTTTCTTTCAACCCAACCGGTCGAGGCAGATGACCGCCCACCTAGAGCCCGGTTCTGCTCGAGGTTTCTACCTGTTAAAAGGGAGTTTTTCCTTGCCGTTGCCGCCTAGTGCTTGCTCATGGTGGGAACGTTGGGTCTTTGTGTGTGTGGAAGTTGGTCTCGACCGGCTCCATGTGATTGACTGCCCTGAGATAACTTTGTTATGATATGGCGCTATATAAATAAAATTGAATTGACAGATTAAAGCAGAGTTTTAAGCAACACAACAAGGAAATGTCGTGGATATCAAAATGAACAAATTAATATGTAGACTCCAAAATGTTTCTCTCTTAGGTTAGGCCATTGTTGTGTGCTGTACTAAAGTTATCTTATTCCATTTGCAAAATAAAGACCAGTTATTGCAGTAGAGTTATAGCAAAAGCTAATTTCAGAGGATAACTGAAGTTACCCCTGTGTTAAGCTTTGTTGAGTGAAGGATTAATCCTCCATTCTCTTTGGAGTTAAGAGGTTTACTATGTGCTCTTTGCCAAGGTGCATCCCTAATAGCCTTTGAGGTTATCTTGCTGACTTGAAGTGTAGCACACTGGTATTAACTGTGTGTGTTACAACAAATCAAGTGACGGAGAGATGAGAATTATTTTTGCTTTCATAGCAAGAGCAGAATGATTCAAAAGTTGTTCTGGCAACTCCGGCCTTTGTTCACTTGTTCTAGATACCCTGTGCTTGTAACAATTCGGAGCCAAGTAGCTCATGTACTGAATGAAGTCCTAATGGAGATGCTCTACCAAAAGAAAGGCAAAACAACCTAGATAATAAAGCAACAGTGGTAGTGGTGTTCAGATTGTATTTTATTTTATTTTATACCAATCTATCTACTAGAGCCTAGCAAGTAAAATGCCTTAGTTCTATATCTAAGTTATTTTCACTTTACTGACTCTCATTTAAAACATACTCCACAGTTCTTCAGTTATCCTTTGAAGCAGCACTGCAATAGCAGTGTTTGAGATCCTGGTGTTTTCTTTGACACTACAATTCAGATACATCTCTGACTGCTACATTGTATTAAATTTGTCTTCTAGTTTGAAAAGAAGTTCAGGAATGCAGAAACTTACTGTACTTTTCGTACTAGCGTCTGAACTTCAAAACCTGACTGAGTTAAATGAATATAAGAAAAAGAAAGAAGAACTGTGCGCCCCCACAGGCCAGTTGCACAGTCCCCTTTCACACTTTAAATGGCACCTACGGGTTACTTATAAGGTTACTGCATTTTGGTCTGATCTGGACTGACTGGCTAGCTCAGCTCAGCTAATTGAAGTATAAATGATTCAGCAAGAGAAACGAAGCCAATTGTTAAGACCTCTCTGGCTCTTCATCCCACCACAAGCACATATAGCTTGTGAAATAAGATGCGACAAAAAACACAATTACTTCAGGTTGTTCTTTTTGCAACAGATCATTTTAACAGAGCACAAAACTGACAGGAATTTATATTCCAAATATTTCCCCAAACCGACATGGAACTTCCTGAAGATTGCAAAACTCAACACACTCATTTACCTTCAAACAGAGTTAACATTGATGTAAAACCTGTACTATTTCTTATGTAAGAGAGTACAATAGTACGGTGTAGCTTAATGCATGCTAACATTACCTTGCCATACAACTGAGAACACAGTGGTCAATGGCTGGCACCCAAATTTCCAGGACCTGAATTTCAGAAGTGTCTAAATCAAACCATTCTGTTAAATATTGACAGATAACATCAATTAAGTATTTGTACAGGAATATAACGGAAGCCGAGAGCGGCCATGTTTGCAATAATTTTTTTAATGCCGTTATCTCGAGAAAACGAGCTGAGACAGTTTGAGAACAGACCGCTGCGAAAACACACTGATAATCTAATAAACAATATTTATGAATTTAATTTCAAACCCATTCACTATATTATATTAGAAATGTGTGTTTTTTAAATTACATACAATATTCTACATGATTCCACAGTTCTGTTTGGAACAGCAATATTATGTTACACTTCATATTTACTCATGCACAAGCTGGCGATACTGTAA
>JAVQJD010040055.1:0-26871 GCA_036023655.1 Nannoperca australis
ATGTTGCGGAAGTGGTGGTGGAACCAAAAACGAGTAACGACCTGCCCAGAATCGGAGGTAAAAAGGGGTTCGGTTGAAGTTGTGCTCTGGGACTTCCATGATTGTGAGTAGTGGGCCAAGGTTTTGAAATGATTCGGCGGAGACCGGATCTTGAAATAAAAGACGGGAGTAGGCCGACCGACTCGGTTAGTCTTTGTTTGCTTTGAGTAAGTACTAGGGTAATGAAAAATGACACAAGTCTGAAAGACAGCTGTGACGGCGTGGGTCACGATGAACGGTAGCGGTGGTAAATTTGGAGAGTCTGAGGAACCCAAGGAAAAAGGTAAACGACGACGTGGCTTCTAGGGTTCAAGCTACGTGAGTACTGCTATATCCAGAGCGGATGGTGTATTTGCAAGCTGAGAGCAAGTCTGTGGTAAGCGGGAGGTGGCGAAGATTTGGTGCCGGTTCTTGCGTCGACGTGCTCTGAGCGAGGCAGTTAGCGGAGGGTTGATGGTTATTAATTGAGGGAAGGCTAATTTCGCTCTGTAAACATTGGTGGTAAGTGTTTTGATGGCCATTTTGGAATGGCCGTAATTACCGATACTTGGGACCGATACAAGTGGAGAAGATTCTACGCATGGGATCGAGCTGTGAATGCTGGTGATGGTCCTGCGGTGGGGTGCTGACGACACGATCTACCTGCCATTCGGTAAGGGAAAAGCAACGGATGTGGCTGGTGATGACTGTTTGGAAAGCATGGGTGCCGGTGGGAGAAGGCTCTTCGGAATCTACCCTACAACAGCCGGAAGCACGAGCACGCACTGCGGGAATGACTTCTCTGGGATGGATGGGAGGGCTATCTGAAGGCAGGGGTGGTCTTCATGCCCTTCGAGAAATCCATTGGCGGTGGTTGTTGAAGGGAAGGCGTGATCTAGCAAGCGAGATTTACGCAATTACTGTCCGTGGGAACCGGGTGCTGGGGATAGAAGGATGTAGTTGGTAGTTGCCTGCTGGCTGAAAAACGGAAGGCCGGAAAAAGGCAATGCTTTGCCGGTGCTTGGCTCGAGGAGGGAGAGTTAGTGCCTGCATCCCGGTGCAGAGGCTCGCGGCGAACAAAGCTGGTAGGAGCGGGGGATGAAAGATCTTGGCATCCCGGTCCCATAACCTTTGACAAGCAAGCCAATGTGGTTGCGGGAGGTAAATGGCCGGAGGTGGTGGCATCCCGGTGCTAGAGGCTCCGGCTGACGAGGGATCCTGGCATCCCGGTTCCAGGAAGCTTGATACACGGTCGGTGAAGTTGCCAGAGGTCGGGGAACTGGCAACCTGGTACCCGAGGCTCCGGCTGACGAGAGCTGTTAGAGCTGGGAAACGGAGGGTCCTGGCATCCCGGTGTCAGGAACCCTGGATAAAGAGAGTCGATGCGGTTCTACGAAGTTTCGTGCAATCGCATGTGAAAGTGACACAGTAAGTGAGAGCGAAACGAGGTGATGGTGGAGTAAGGTATTTATGCGAGAGGTTGTAGCGTAGTGGTTATGTATTCAGGGTGTGGTCCTGCTCCCAAAAATTCCGTTATATAACAACAATAAATGGAGATGCAACTTATGAAACAAGTTCAATTTCAACATATTTGTACACTGCTGGGAATTGGTTTGTAGTGACAGGAGCGTGTTGAAAGAAGAGTTCCTTCTAGACATGTTTTTAAGATACTTAAAGATTAGTAAGGTTTAAGTATTTTATGAAAGTTTTACTTCTACTTACTTTTCGTTTATTTTTGTCTCAGATGTAAAACTGATGATTACATGAGTGGCACTGACTGAATGTACCTTCTTGCCAACTATCCCACACCAACTATCCAACGCTAAGAGCTCCCATGGCAAGTGCATGCCCCCCCACCACCACCACACAAACACAACACATCACACCACCACCACCACTACCTAGTAAGCCCATGGGTACATTCACATTACAGTGCTGACAGCTTGATGTGAATGAACAAACATCATGGAACCTCAGGGGCCCTCTCAAGAGGCCTGGCAAGAGTGGGGGTGCATGGAGGAGAGCAAGTGTTTTTGATGTGCATGAGAGTAGCCCAGTTCCTATCAGACACTCCACTGCGTCTATTTTATGGGGAGATATGAGCACAGTACAGCTCACTAGCTCCTTTCTTCTGATTGACTCACTTAAGGAGCTGCGGGTGAGTGTTTAAGTAGCTCCCTGCCATGCGCTGTCAAGGAGCTGCTGCTGTTTCCTCTGTGGGCCAACAGAAAAGCACGTGCTTTTCCGTGCCCAAGCGTTGTTTTTACTGCTTCGAGTTGTGAAGAATTTTCCCCCCGGAGATCATGCAGTGAAACCGCTGAGGCAACAACTTAATTTCATATGAAAAGTGTGTGAAAAGTGAAAAGAGCCTTTCCAATAGATCAGTGGAGTTCCATTACTTCAGCCTTTATGGTAAATGACATTCAAACTGTGAATTCTACATGTAAATTCTTAAAGAAGTGCCCATTGGGGAGCACTTATGAGTACCCTCTCTTTGTCTAATTTGTCTCCTGTCTTTCATTCTCAACTTCTTGATTTTCTTCCGCTCCCTGCATTCTGTCCCCCTTCCTTCTTTCTGTCCTGTACTCCATCTGAAGGCATTTGCGTGGTGGTCAGACCTGATGGTGGAGCATGCCGAGACCTTCCTGTGTCTCTACTCGGCTGACATGGATGCGGCTCTTGAAGTTCAGCCGCCCGACAGCTGGGACAGTTTCCCCCTCTTCCAGCTGCTCAATGACTTCCTGAGAATTGACTGTAAGTGAGGAGCTATTTAAAAGAAAACATGTTCAACAGTCAGCATGGGGACTGAAGTAGCTGAACGTGCCTTGCAGTTGGTCCAGCAGGTCCTGCAGAGGGCCTGTGAAGAAGGGATCAGACACTATTGAAGGGTAAAATGATGATCCACTTGCATGGGTTAACATAAATTGGGACATAACATAATTGCACACAACAGTAAAACATCTCACTTTATTTGCACTAATCTGGCTGCTTGGGTGATTTACAGTCTGTGTTAATTTGCCACACCATACAGTACATATTGCAGGTATTAGCTAGCTAGCTACAAACATAAAGAATATGCAGGACATTTTTGCCAAAGACGTGTTTTAGCTACAATTTCCTTGGTGGACACCTTTGTGTCAGTATTGATAGATTACACTGTGAATTAAGTCAATATTTCTGATGAACTTCAAGATTCCCTTAAAGGTAGTATATTCTAAACCAGAGGTATAAACAGAAAATCCATTTTCTTTTTGTAGCTATATTTAGCTATAGCCCCATTCAACAGTATATTGAAGTTTCTATTTTTCTCATCAAGGAAATGTTTCTATCGCGATCAGCGTTTGTTATGTTCTTATCACCCAGCGCTGCAAATCAAGACAATTTCTAATGAAAGTTTTTAGCCGCTGTGACCTGTGTCCTCTGATCTCCCATGAAACATCTCTCAAATGTCTCTGAAATCATTTCTGTCAATGTGCGATGTCTACCTTTGGCCTGGAGCAGTTTACATACTGAGCACTGTGTGAACTGGGCCAGGCGTGTCTGACTGAAGATAATAGTCAGGTCTTGATGCTGGTTGCTGCAGGCTAGCCATCTCTCTAATGAACTGCATGCGCTTGCCTGCAGGAACACTGTGGAGCTATCCTTGGTCCTGTAAAGGAAACACTTCACTGTTCACAATGCAGGCTCAATCTGTGGGGTGCTAATTGTCCCTGGGGAATGCTTCCCCTTTTCAGTTTGTCAGTCGGGAGTCAAGGAGAAGGCAGAGCATGGTCCACTCATTCAGCTGAGCAGAGATCACTGCAAATAGCTTGTTATGCTCACTTGTTAGTGTCATCAAATTGGCCACCTTCTCATTTGCTACATATTGTCAATTATGTGAAAATAGCAATTGAAGTGCATAACATTGGACGTAGCTACACCAGCCAGCAGTTAATAAAAGTAAGAAATTGGCAATAATACAGTGCCTATATTAAACAGACTGAGATGTAGACAAAAAACCCTTTCCTATCTTTGTTCTGTGAGTTCTTTCACCAAAAAACAACTGTTCAGAATTTCACATGTAAATGGTGTCTCATACCATTTTTTTTGTCAGCATTGGTTTTATCTTTCTTACAAACCAATCTTTTTCCGTAACCCCTATAGCAATTTTAAGAGATACAACTGGTGTTATTCTCTGTTTGTCTTTCTGTCATCAAATCCCATGAAAAGACCAAAAGCAACAATGTCTCACTCCATCTTTCAATACTTTCTGACTTCCCTACCCTGTCTGTGGCTCTCAGCCCCAAGCTAATTGGTTCCTACTAAATATGTAAATCTTTAAAACCAACTCGAAAATATATAGTATCATTTTTTTAAAATGTAGCCAGTGTTATTCAAACAGGAGGAAATAATGCATTTGTTGGGGACTATTTTCAGCGGTGGATTACTACATATTTGGTGTTCTTGAGTATTTCGAGCAGCAACATAGTATATGTGGAATTGAATCTAAATAAATTACATAGTGTGTGTTCATGGTAATGAAGGAACATGTCACCCAGTGCAACAGTGTGGCTCACTGATGTGTTTTTTATAGTTTTTGAACAAAATTGAGTTCTATGGCACAGAGGAAGAAGACCAGGCTGCTTGATACACAGACAATATAAATACTGCGAGATTATCTGAATTATCCTTTAAAGTGCTCCAGGGTTCTATGTGGTTTTCTGTTTAAGAACAAAGAACCACAGCTACATGCATTATCCCTAAATGAGAAACGTAAAATGTTTTTTTGTGTGTTTGTCACTGAGTCCTAAAAATCCAGTTTTCCAAACATAATCTCATAATTGTAGCTTGTTCCTTTAAATCTGTTTTAAACTAAGCACATACTTTAATAGAGCGTATCATATTGGTGACATCTTTTCCACAGAAGGTCATCTGCTTGGTTGCCCTACAGCAGTGCACTTATGTAGCAGTAAATAGCCTTAGCACTAGACAGGCGCCAAAGTTGGACTGCCATTCGAGGAGTTAATGAGGTCTAATGCAGTTGTAGCTGGGCCATGGCGAGCCCCGCGAACACACTCCTGGACACAACACATCCAAGTGGACAGCAGCCGCTCAAGTGGCTAATTGGGAGAGTGGCAATCAGGGAACACAACAAACATTGCACCTACTGTGTATCATCGACCTTGACTCCAATGCCAACACACACAAACACAAACACACACATGCTCAGAGGGGGAGAGAAAAACAAAGAGAGAGAGAGAGGGAGGGAAAAGCAGACACACTGCATGGAGCCGTGAGGCATCACATTAGCACACACTGGCCTCCATTTTATCTCCTGTGGTCTTTGTCAGTGTTGTCTTTTTACCAGTTGGGAGCCGGCGGAGACTGGGGGAAATGTGTCTGACGAGTTGGATTTAGAAATACCAGAGACTCCAACCTTTTGTTTAGAAAGACAGAAAACTGGATATGCTGTGTCACACCTGCTAATGAAGAGACAGTGTTACTCACAACCACCAGTGTCTCCTGTCATTGTTCATTATCACCATCTAGAACAAGGTTTTTCTATCATTTATCTCGCTGTCCTTCAGATTTATCTTGCAACCCAACATGCAAGTGCGTAAAAAGCCACTTCGGGTCACAGTTACATGCGTAAATAATGGATGAAATGAGATGTGTTACACCAGTAGTGATTAAAGTAGAGGAGTATCAGTTCATTCAAATGCACCTGAGTCCTCGCTTTGTTGATCTTGTGCACACGCACACAGTAGTAAATGCATGCATGTGCAATCAAGCAGGTGATGCAGTACACATTCACATTCCTGTCATTGGTTTCACACTGTTCCATGAATCAACAGGTGGTGGTAAAACGCCAAGATATGCAGCAATGCATCAACAAAGGCAGGTAGAGGTAGACTACCAGCAGAAACAACACAGGATTTAAATCAGCTTCATGAAGAAGAAAATGCATTCAACACATTTGTCATAGCTCAAGGAAATGCAATGTGTCTTGGTGAGTAACACTGAATGTAAACACAACTTGTTTCTTTACAAGAGAACGCCACAGGGCACCTTTAACTCCCACTGAAAACAAATCCACGTACAGGCCCGGATGTCATGATGCCACGGTAACTCAGCAACGCCTGCTATGTGCTGAAGTTTGCTTTGTCACTTCCATGTCTTATTTCTTCCTTCCCATATCCTCCTCAGATAACCTGTGCAATGGGAAGTTCCATAAACACCTGCAAGACCTGTATGCCCCCCTGGTGGTGCGATATGTGGACCTGATGGAGTCCTCCATTGCTCAATCCATTCACAGAGGCTTTGAAAGGGAATCCTGGGAACCTGTGAAGTAAGGATGCCTTAATTTCCTTTACCTTTACCTGTCAACTTCTCCTGCAACGGATGTGTGTTGTGTATAATGAAGCCATTTTCTGTTTGCAGATCTGTGCACAGATTTAGCTTTGGTTTTGACTCCTCATTGGCCACTGTATTAAGGACACCTGCACAATTTGGTCCACTCCTCTATTTCTACTCTCTACTCACATTGTGTTCATCAGCACTGCACCCAAACGTCTAGTGCTTTAGCTTTTTCTGCTGGTAATGTTTACAGTGAACTATATACTATGTGTGAATATACAGAGTAAGTAAATACTATGCAAATGACTCTCTCATGGTTGGAAACTGCAGTGAGCTGGGATGAAGTTTTGGATCCAGATGTGCTAACTGGTGTATAACAAAATGATGGAGCGTATCTTTAAATAGTGTGACTTTTACTAGTTTACTAGGTTGACTTGTTCAGTTTGTTACTTTTTACAACTCATTTACATCAGCTTTGACATAGAATCTCTGTTTTCTGTCTCCTGTAATTTGTTTCCGTCCGCAGGAGTACAACAAGCACTCTGCCCACTGTCAGCCTCCAAATGCCCAAAGTACCAAATCTATCAGTGCCAAGTGTTAACCTCCCACAGATGCCATGTTTTTCTCAGCCCAACTGGATGGCAGCTAATCATGACTCAGAGTGTGTATCTGCTTTGTACAGCCTGAAACATGCGCACATGTCCTTGGCATGAACGTGGAATCTCAGTCATATGACCCCAAACAGCAGGATCACCTGAAACAAATCAACATATCCTTCTATTAAAATAATACTTTATATTGGAAAATGCTTATGTAATTTCAATGTGTCCATTGTGTGTTAGAGGAGGTAAAATCAATAATACCATTTGACAGAGAACAAAAGGTTTGTGCTCTAAACCAGTCAAATTAGTTTTAAATCTATAATGTATCCTTTTACTCTTTTCTGCTGTTACAATTTAGTAATAATATACATTTATAAATCAGGAAACTTAACTGATTAAAGATCTGCAATTCAACTTTACATTTAACTTTTCAAAACAATACTTGCAATACCGCTTTAAAGAATATAAGTAATTATTTTAAGAAAATTTGTATTTTAAGATTTTTTTTTTCATGATATTTTAGCCTTTTTGAGATTTGAGGATTGTTCCAAAGTTAAGTAGCCTCTGTGACCAAAAGCATTAACAGCATTTATAAATACACTCTTTTCTTTAATGGTATAAACAATTATTCATTTGTTTGAATGATGTATAATAGCCTCTGATATTAGTGAGGGTTTTCAATTAATATGTATGCGATCTTGTGAGCGCTATCATCAAAAGCACTCTCGAAACACTTGACACATCATCTTTTGCACTTTGAGAACTTAAGCGAAACGTTGTCTGCACCAACAACGGGGATCAAAGGTGTAAAACCTCCTTCCTATGCTGCAGCTTCCTGCAGAGTGTGACGCTGTCACTGCAGCACATCCATCCCTATTCCCTCATCTGGAATCTTGATACACAGCCCTGAAGTTTTCATTGCGAAAAAACGATGAGAGCTGCATTTGAAATTTAGTAACTAATACAATTTTCAAAGAAAAGGTGCCAAAAGAGATGGTAGACTTGAGAGTTGTAAGACAAACCTAAACCGTCTATCCAGGATGTGTGGAGTCTAAAGAGTTTACATAGCTGCGGTAGTCTTTTACCATTGTTGGGGTTTTATACAGGCCCAAAGCCACGTTCATGTCAACATCAGGGCATTGTGTGTGTAGATGGTTGCAAAGGCAGTGACTTGGAGATAAAATCCCAAAATTTTTCCTCCCACATATGTATTTTTATATCAACTGGAAAGGTGCAAAAACATAACAAGGAGACACAATATACAAACCAAAGTAAAAGAGGAAAAACGTACTTTTCTTCTTTAAGCATATTATTAACACTGAGAATATACTCTATGTACTGCACGCTGCTTTCATGGATAAGAAGTGTCTTCTTATGTAGTTTTAATATTTCATCATGTTTAGACCCACATTGGTATTTCTCATTTTCTCCTTGTTTCATAATTATTCTTTTCATAATGCTTTAACTGCTTTTTAATACAAATAAATCATATCATACAGTACATGCATTGTTTATTGTGTGTAGAAAAATGTTTTACAGCCATGCTAGCAGCTAAATGCTAACATCAGTGTGGTAATATACTCACCATGACATCATTGGTTTTGAAGATATCTGGTCATGAAGCAAAATAAATTATTGTCTGGAGATGGCTATTTTTTCTAATTATATAACTACTTATGTATGACTTGTTATAACTTTAATTTGATAAGATCTTCTAGGAATATAGTTCCTGTACCTCAGAATTGCATTGCTAGGCTTCACATCGCTGGGCCAGAAAATCCCGACATTCTTTAATCTCAGAAAGACCTGCAGTCCACCAGCCTTCTCCTACTGTGAGTGGATATGGATGTCCACATTCACTCAACAACAATTGAAAATAAATTTGATTAAATCAGGCAGCCAATTAGAAAAGGGGGTCCTCAGTGGCCATGGTATAACTCTTGATACATGCTACAGGATGTGTCAAAATCATGTCAAAATCCAAATTAATGTTGTCTGATTACTTGGCAGCATGTCTAGACATAACATTTTCCACCAAAGCTAAAAACAGAGACATAACCTCAGTGGTAGCTAGTGGCCTTGTTATGAACTTGCATCTTTTCCTGTTTTTCCATTCCACCAGTTACCTGTTGTTGTAGCACCCTGGCTTCTCTCTGCTTACTGGAGGTCGATGATTGAGATCGTCCTTTGTGTCTGAATTTGTCCCTGCATTGTGGTTCAGTCTGCTGGGACTGGGTTGAGTGTAGAGCTGCTCAAGGAAGTATTGGATTTAATAATATTGTCCTGCTCCCAGCAGTCCTCCACTTCACCCTAACATGTAACCCCTTTTCCCAGTCAACATTAATAAACTGAGGGTTCCCACACATCCTGTAAAACCTACTATTTCAATGCAGGAAAAACTCTTAGTTACATAGTTGTACAAACAGTAGACATGTCAACAGACTGGAAATTAATGAATTATTTTTATGTGCAGAGAAGATAGTAAATTACAGTGTCCTCGACCAATTTGACTCTTGGAAATGAATGGGAGCCCTGAACCTATCCAGTGAAGAATAAAACCAGACATGTTTCTTGTTCTCTTGTTTCAGTTTCTATTAACTGTAAACAAAACAAATGAATGCAATCTTTATTTTTTTCTGAGCACATACTGTTTCCCAATATGAAATCATCACACATACTGCACAAAGACGTGTATCCTGCACTCACACATACACACAGTGTATCCACTAATATTGCTTGGTGTGTAAATTACATGATGCAACATGCATACATTTTCACCTTCACTCACAGTGTTAGCATGGATCCTGCTTCCCCATAGCTCAGACTATGTTGAACAACTTACAGTCTACACAATGAACATTGAACATAGTATACAAAGATTAATCTGAGAAGAGAATAAAAAACAACAACTTTCATTACATGTTTCCTTAACGAAAGGGAAGGAAAGAAGGAAACGTAGCTGGTCTAAGACTCATAGGCAACATAGGCTTCTCTGGGCCCCAGGGCCACCAAGGAGCCCCTTAAGCAACACATTACAAACGTGAAATATTTTGCTCATTTTTGTCATTGTTTCCTTTAGAATGAAAATGTGAATATTTTAGAGATACTTTGTAAGAGATCTCCAAGGAAACCACATATTTTATTGTGTTTTCTCATCTTTCGATACGTTGGAATATATTTTACATGGTATCCAATGAAAAGTTTTATTTGTGTTACCAGTGATACCTCTAACAAAAACATTAGAAAAGGTAATTCCTTATTATCAGATTACTTCCTTTTCAGTCAATTAGATAAATAAATACACAAGACAATATAAGAGAAACTTTTTAACCTTTTATTAACTGTGGCCCTGCAGTAATGGCTCAGGGACGTCAGAGGATCTCTTCTGGAAGCTGGATGCTCTGCAGACCTTCATCAGAGATCTCCACTGGCCAGAAGAGGAGTTTGGCAAACACCTCGAGACCCGGCTGAAGCTGATGTCCAGTGACATGATCGAATCCTGTGTAAAACGGTATGCTGCGGTTTAAATATACAGGACATGGGTCCGATTGCAAACAGATAGCGTCATTTCTATGTATTCTACACGTGAATTGTTGTAAACTGGGTTTCAGAACATCAACTGTGAGCTGGGAAGAAATACTGGGACACAATAGGGGCAGTGTATCTTGAACATGTGAAGATCCAGAGTTATATTGACAGGGAAAGGAGGAAGGAAACACATTTCCGAGATCATCAACATGGCACACCTTTTCAGTGTTCAGACCAAAAACAGCCCTGCGTCGGCTGCCTCAGTGGGGTGTGTTGCTTCAGGTACCGGTGAGACATCAGATCAGATGTCAAAACACTTTACAGTGGTTTATAATGTGATTCTACAACTTTAGAAGGTTATTACAGCAGCAATCATTTTTCCTTTTATTGCAGCGATTGCAAAGTAAACAGTAGAAGTACAACATTTAATAAGTGATCCACCAGGCATGCATTGCAGCAAAAGCAAGGTTAACCTTTTTTTTCTGGAGCCCTTTGTGATGGCACCCTGGGTGGCCTCATTCGAATAAATAAGGGGACTGCAATTTTCCACTCAAGTAAAGTAAAGCTGTTGACACAAGAAAAATTATATAATTTGTTCAAATACCTTAAAATGAGTTGTATGATGTTACAGAGCCACAAAATCCAGTAGTGAGGTGGTCAGGCTGGATGGATGAATCAACAAAGCATGTGACTTTGACATAAAACACCGCTGTTTGTTGTCCACCTCCTACACACAACTAACATTGGTTTGTTCTACTGAGAGCAGTTCTTTATTGCTTTCTTCCATTACCAGGATCTTTCCTGGAGCTAGACTGATAAATCAACCCAGCAGATATAAAAGCCGATACGTACCAAGAAGCTGTAGTAGAGAATTGCTGAGGATTTATATGTTGTTATGTTTAAGGAACAGTGTCTCCAATCCTGTACATGGCTTGTCCACCAGATAGCACTGTTTATTACAATTTTATTTTTACATTTTATAATCTCTCACTCAGTACGTATCTTGGTTCCAATTTTTTATGTCTAAATTTAAGGGATTTTTGTAACAATTTTCTGTTAACGTGCTGATGTCTCACAGATCGTAAATTCTAAACTTTTAAATGTTGTTTTGACTCAACCTAAACAACCCTTAACCACTGGCATGGCAAATATGTTAAGTCATACTTTTCTTTGTCTTTCTAATGAAATGTGTTTTCAAAGGCACTGACAAATAATGACGTCCTTCTGATTGGGACACCACATCAGAAAACACCCATGTGTGTTGCAAAGCAATTCACAAATGACCAGTTTTGAAGTTTAATTTGGAGGACTTGTTAAAAAAATACTTGTTTTTTTAAAGTAGTACATGGTTTGAACTGGTTTTCACTTGGATTTGATGTTTTCAGACATTAAAGTATGTAAGTTCATAGCCATAACCTTTGGTGGAAGAAGTACTCAGATCCTTTACTTAAATAAGCGTTCCAATACAACAACCATTACAGGTAAAGGTTCTGAATTCAAAATCCTACTTAAGTAAAAGTACAGTTTAATACGCATAATGTACTTTAAGTATCAAATGTAAAAGTACTGTTCTACAACTAGTACTAACTGCTTTTTTATAAGGGGTCACAAGACAAAAAGGTTGGAAACAGCTGATTTAATGAATTGTATTTTATTACAGTTGTAAAATAAATGTAGTGCAGTAAAAAGTACACCTCCCTTTGAAATGTAGTGAAGTTGATGTAACATAAAATTTAAATACTGAAGTAAAGTACATATACCTCAAAATTTCCTTAAGTACATTACTTGAGGAAATGCACCTTACTTTCCACTACTGGCCATAGCTCACATTGATGAGTCGGTCATTTCTTTTCAGAACAGCCAGGGTGGGGTTTACATTCTACAATGAAAAAACTAATGCATGGTGGGTATTCAATAGATTAAATACATATGACTGCTTTAATTAAACAACTGTCAGTGAGGAGAAGGCATTTTATTTATTTATGAGGGTGGGTGAGTTGGGGGACTGGGACTGGTGAGCTCAGTATTTCTGGCTACAACCCTGTACATTCCTTTTCTTCTCCAAAGGACACGGGCAGCGTTCGAGGCCAAGCTTCAGAAGAGCAGCCGGGCCACAGACTTCCGCGTGCCCCAGTCCATCTGCACCATGTTTAACGTCATGGTTGATGCCAAAGCCCAGTCAGCCAAGCTGTGTGCCATGGACATCGGGCAGGAGGTAGGAGACACCCAAAATGTCCTGAACAAATCGTTTTATCTCACTTAAAAGTATAAACCTGCCATTGAATGCCATCATTATGGACATCACACTGTTTCCCTGTAAAATCTCATATCAATAAGTTATGGACATGAATGAAAATAAGTGATTTGTGTGTGAATGGCCATGGCTGATACATATGTCTTTTTCTTAGCTTTTTTTTCTCTCTCTCTCTCTCTCTCTCTCTCTCTCTCTCTCTCTGTTACTTCAATACAGCTTTATTTATTTCTTTGTCTCTTACTTCTTTTACAGTTTTCACATAATTTTACATGTGTCATGTCACCTCTATCTGTCTCTTGTTCTGCTGCTTTTTTTCTCCTCTCTTGTGAAAGTTTGTTAGAGACTGGGTAAGTGTGGCTCTGAATTCAATTGAAATCTCACCATTTGATTCCCAAATGTATAATTAGTCATCAGTTTTCCCTGTCTGTCTTCGTCCACTCGAATTGTTTGGATTTCATTAGCATATGTGTAGATAGTATTGAATATACATGGGGTAGAAGTGAGAGATATCATATTTCGCAGAATCTCGAGACTGATACCAATTACTGACGATGAATTCATTATTGCTAAGTCCTTCGCTGTTCTGTTGGTGCCACAAGGCTAAACAAAAGGATTCCTCACAGTGGCACTGCCTCTGAGTTTCCATGACAGCAGATTTTTTGCAGGACCAATCATTCCAAAGTCCTTCACTGGGCTCTGCTTTATAGGAAAACCTTAGGGGTCTACAAAATGGTACATGCAACCCAAACATACAATGTTTTAAAAGAAAAAACAAGAAATAAAAGATGGATTCATTCATTTAATCTGCATCTCCATTTAGCTGTTGCAATTTTACATTATAATAGTAATTAGTATTGTGCTTTGCTAACGTGTGTGTGTTGTGTGTTAGCCTTATTGGCTCTCCTTCTAACTCTCCAGTCCTCACATCCTTACAGCATATTGCTGATATCCAAATATTTAATTCAGGGGTTTGGCTGACTTTTGATTACACAAGGGATCACGTTACTGTAGTGTACAATTGAAGACATGTACACTATTTATATATACTAAGCATTTGATTGTATATGTATTTTAGTTGAGTTTTAGTCATTTTCATAGTGATGACCATCCTATCAGTTATGATACCATGTTACTAGCTGCTCCAAGATTTCAAACACAGGGAATGGCATCCATTTGGGCAAGCGACACACGTTGGCTGTCTGTCTTGGATTGTTGTCTCATCTTTGCAGCTAAGGGTCTCTGTGATGCATCAGAACACAATGGCCACAGGAAAACCCCTGGTCTGCTCAAATCATGATGGACATTCTGCACGTTGCTTGTTGTATCTGATTATATCATTTTTCTTTGGTCTTTCAATTGCTTTAGATCTTCATCTGTGAAAATCAGGTTCCCCTAAAAAGAAATGTGTTGAAATTAAATAATGTTGAAATAATCAGCATAATTATTATTATTATTAGTTATTTAGATAACTTTACATTTAGAATAATACTCTAATCTCGTTATTTCCATTTTAGCCGTCAGCTATGACGATTGATATAAATTTCATGTGATACAGTAAGTCTGGTATGTGTTTAGCATAGCTTAGCATAAAGACAGGAATGTAAATCCAGAGTTGCACATAGCACTTTCCCCGCTTACAGGCTTTGTGTTGAGCTAGGCTTACATCGTGCATCCTTTTACTGGGCACACAGATGAGACTCTCATCTGAGCCTGGGTAAGACAGAAAAACAAGCGGTTAACAACTTTGTACATTAGCTTTTGCTTTGACTCCAATTTAAGATGTTCTTTAAGAATTATGTATGAGGCTAGTGCTGCTGGTCCTAATGGAGATCATGGTGAATATATAATTAGTAGAGACCCTGTCTTAAAAAACTCTGCATTGCAGCTCATCACTAACATGTTATTGTGATATCATAACCATGACAACAAAATTTGACATATTGGTGCACCTTTAAAAGATAGTGTATAACTGTCTTATGGCAAAAGATTGATTTAAAATGAATGTACAAAATAATATAAAAATGTGAATAAATATAAAAATGTCCTGTGTTTCCCTTTAATGTCTCTTCATGGTGGGGTCACTAAGTGTGAATGAGAAGAGTAACATGTTTTTTTCTTCCTCTGTAGAGACAATACCATTCCCAAATTGATAATCTAATTGAAGAGACGGTGAAGGAGATGATAACTCTGCTGGTAGCTAAGGTACAAAATTGTACAATATAAATTTACACAATGGATGGATTGCAGGCATACTAGGCCCGGACAAAGGGACCAGGGTCGCTGGGCCAGAGCCTCATTTGAAGTGATTTTTACTTCTTGTTGGAAAGTTAATCTAATGATTACAAAGAGAACCAAAACGACCATACGGAAATGTAAAAAAACTAAATGAGACACAAAACACCAACACAGAGACTCAAAACAACCACAAAGGCAGAATGACTAGAAAGACACATAAAGCAATGAAAGAGAGACTCAAGGAGATTCAACATGACCACAAAGACAAAGAAAACGACTACAGGGACTCAAGGAGGCTCAAGATGACCACAAAATAGACTACTGCTTACATTTGATGCATTATTGCATAATTCAATACACTAATTTAATGGTTTTTGCAATCCGTACATTTACTTTTGAAAATACATTAAGTACATTTTCCACTAGTACCTCCTGACTTTTAAATAACTTTTTATTGTAATATAATATTTGTACTTTGTGGTACTGCTGCATTTCCACAAGTATTTTACTAGAGTTTTTTCTCTTTTCTCAGTTTGTGGTCATTCTAGAGAGTGTGTTAGCCAAGCTCTCCAGATATGATGAGGGAACCCTCTTCTCTTCCTTCCTATCTTTCACAGTAAGTAACTTATACTTCCATCAGCATTGTCCTTTTCTTTGTCAAACACGCAGATTACTCACCAGTTTCATTGTTGGAGATCTGGAGATATGAGAACTTTCCAGTAAATGCACTGGGTGACCATGAGTGATCAGACTCCACAGTGTAAACCTGTTATCTTAATCACTGATTTCGAAGTGAAAACAAGGCAACATTGGAATCTATATTACATTAGTTTGTTATAAACAAGATTTAGCAGATTTAACTTTGACCAACCATATTCAAATATACCAGGCTGAAGCCTGCAGAACGGGGCACGGTTCACCGTTGAATGTTTAACCCCACCCATTGTGGTTTGATTGGTTTAACTGTCGAATTTGTTCATCAAATGAAAAGGACCTTCAGGTATACGTTATTTAACTAACAATGTCATGACGGTTTGATGCAACTGTGTCCATAAACTCTTTGTTTCATATTTTAAATGTAATGATCATTTTGGACCATAATTGACAAGTTATACATCCATAATATCAACTTCATCAACTGATAACTTTGACATTAGATATTGTTTTGGTCACTTGAAAGTTTGCTAGCATAATTAGCAGTGAACTAGCAATTTCCCAATTCCATTCATTGAACTAGCATCGTTAGCTTCACAGTTCCATTTAGCCAGTCCCCCAATGGCATTAGGCCACATAACTCTAATGTTACTGTCTGTTTCTCCTTCAGAAGCAAGGACAATCTATCATTGCAAATTAGTTTATTGTTGGAAGTAACCCTGTCACAGGGTTGATGTCAAGGTGTAAGCCCAATGCCAATGTAGTGTGAGTTCAACCACATGAACACTATCTAATAAAATTTCACAAATTATAGTGTATTTGAGTTTGGGAGGAGACATGGATCCTCACAGCTGGCATCAAATCACAATCTTTGTTTAACCCCGCCCAAATTCAACACTTAAACCAGTCAAACCACGTGGGTGGGATTCAAACAGGCAAACCCCGCCTGTTTTGAAAGATGCACCCATGCACATCTCACCATACTTATAGGTTTGTGCAAATGAAGTTTACAAAGTTCTCCTATGTGATCAATTCACAATGGATTTAGAAGCAAGATTTTGTTTGTTGAATCACCATCATAACCAAAATGTTTTTAGATTAAATTTAATGATGACTCAGTCATGCTGTTTTTAAATCTTGTTTTTTTTTCACTTTAATCTTTCATTCTAATTTTAATACAGTTTGACCTTTTTTTGAATTCTTGCTGAGCATCAAATAGCTTAACACCTCAGCTGGTTTCCCACAGTATTACAAAAACCAGGTTATTGAATTTGTGAGTGCACTTTTGCAGTTGAAATCACCACATGAGTCACTGTTGCATTTCAGCAGGCATTAAACTACCAGCTGTACAGTCTCACCACGGCAACCTGTGTTCTGAAAAGTGGTGCCACTGCTGGAGTTCTGACTGTTTTTTCACCCCCCCTCTCCTTTATGTCAAGGTGAAAGCTGCCTCAAAGTATGTGGATGTACCTGTAAGTGAGACTCATTTATTTTTCTGTCCATCTCTTTCATGTGTATATACTTATTGAAGCTTAAATGCCTTAATCATTGCATAAATCAGCCCTGTCTACTATAAAATACATTTATCTATGACTAATTCGCTTTGTCAAATATGTTTATAGCATGTGTTGCATCCCACTTGTGGTTAGGGTTACCTATTTAAACACTTGGTAATGTTTTTTGCTACATATATGTCTTTATTCTGCTTCTTATGTTAGTCTTTAAAAAAAAACTGTTCAGTTTAAATTTAATTTTGAATTAAATTGTGATATCAAGAATCAAATTTATTAGTGAGACTCCCAAGGATTCCAACCCCTAGATATGAAGGTGGTCTGGTCCCCATTGTGATGAGATTTCAGACAGGGTTAAATCCAATCTATACAGTTTGGCCACATTCGTAAGAAAAAGAATCCTACTAATACCAGCAGTAAATGTAAAGGCAGGTGATCAGATGTAATAATCAAGATAATTTATCCAGATACAGATTGCATTTTAAAAGTACCCTGTAAAGTTTTGACTTCTATTATAGCTGTGAAATAATGTTTTAAGAGCAGGTCCCTATTTTGTTAACATCTCATGCACATGTAAAGGGACACAGGAGTGTGCACTAAACTATAGTCTGACAGAACTATTATTTGATCAATACTGGATTTTTAAGGTTAATACCAATATCAATATTTGAGGGTTTAAAAATAATAGTATTTTACTTGTCAGTGCTCTCTAGTGGACAAAAGTTGCAATGGAGACACAGTTTTTAAATGTTTAAATTTTCCCTACAGCACATTCTTGTTGCTTATTAACTGACATAAATCCCAATATATCTGGAATATATATATATATATAATCGATAATGCAAACATCATTATGTTTGTTTACAAGAAATGTTTTCTTTATAATAGGGTATAAATGTTTACAGATCCATTCAAAACAATATTTTAGTTTATGTTGATAAAAGAAATACTGGCAAAGATACTATGTATGTTTTATACATACATATTGTATCTATGTATTGTATACATACATATATATAAGATGCAAATGAGTTGTATGTGAAGATAATTTTGAAGAGACAGAGTTGCAATAAAATAAGCAATTGGTCCTGTAAACTGATGAATTTAATGGCTTAATTTTGTCTTATTGTGCAAACTAATTCTAATTTAAATTCAGTTATTCAAGTGAAAGAAAACAATTATATTTTGTTTCCTAGTGATGCGTGTGTGTTTGTGTGTGTTTCTTGTACATGTACAAATATTTGACCATGCTTTCACATGTAGAAACATAATCCAGATGGTATTGCTTGTCGTATTTCCACATCGAATATCCCCGTGTTTCTTCCCCCAAATGTCCATTCATATGCATGTGGCCAGACACTGACAGGCAGCCGTGCCTCGTGCCTCTCTCTCTGTGCAGTACACATTGTGAGTCCATGTTGTACAACACATGCCCATTCTGCTGTGAGGGTGGCGGTGGTGATGGTGTGTGTGTGTGCATCAGATCTGTATTAGCTGCCAACACTCCTGCCGTAGCAACATGCCAAATTTCAAATTAATGCCTTGTCAGTGAATGTGACGAGCCACTGTGTACACTGGCAGGGGTCGCAGTTTCCAGCCCAGAACGCTAATTGTGTCCTTAATGTTTAAAATTAAGTTTCACTGGTAAAAAAGACACTCATTTGCACATTGTAAGCACCATTACAGATGTGATAACTAAGTTTAGTAGCAGTTAGCGATGAGTTCTTTGCGTGACTTTTAGAATTTGTACAAGTTGAAAAAAAGAGAGAGAAACTGAGATCAAAATCTTGTCTTGAAAATGGTAAGATATGTTGATGTAAGAAAGAGAACTAAGGTGTCATTTACAAACGCATTGTCCTCAGTGAATATTTTAGATGTCAGAATGGCAGGCCTCCTAACAATCTGCTCTCCCCATCGAACCCAACTCTCCAGTGCCCCTGTTCACTTTGCACATGCCCAGACTGTGAAAGTTTGTTTCTAGCCAAGCTCAACTCACTGACAAGAGCTGACTGAACATGACTGGCCTGTAGTCCAGAGTCTGCATCCTTGTAAATGAAACACTTCTTTGGAAATGCAAATGTTCCTTTTTTCCAAATAACTGAACATTTTAGAAACACATATCAATTTGAATTTGAATATAATTGGCATCCACTTAAATGATGTGAAATATATTTGTACCTTATAACAATGCCATGCTGGCAGCTCTGTGAGGCTGTACGTAAGCACAGCAGTGCTTTGATCTAGTTGATAAAATCAGCATGTTAAAATGCTCAAGGTGACAATGCAAACATGCTGATGCTAATCAGGTATAATTTTAACTATTGTCACCATCTTCTAGCGTGTCTGGAGTAGAACATATTAGGATTTTGACCTGATGATGGTGCTTCACTGGAGTTTTTACTGGAAACCAGAAATGTCAACATCAAAGGTGGTGCTAGATGGAAAGTCAGGTGATCATTAGTCAGGAGGATTCATTGTCTGGGCACCATCTCTACCAAACTTCATGGCAATTCATTCAGTAGTTGTTGAGATATGTTAGTCTGGACCAAAGAGACTGAAGGACTGTCTGACTGTCATTGCCATCACTTGATCAACAGCTTATGATGAAAGGCCAGAACAGCAAATACCATGTTCTCTCTTTCCCTCTCCTTCTCTCTTTCCCCTGTCCCATGCAGAAGCCAGGGATGGACGTTGCTGACGGTTATGTGACGTTTGTTCGCCATTCCCAGGACATGCTGCGGGAGAAGGTCAATGAGGAGGTGTACATAGAGAGATTATTTGATGTAAGTAAGCCACAGGAGCTCCTCCTCCATCAAAGGGAGGCTTAGTAATGACAGGGTTTCATTCACTCCACCTCTGACCATTTGTGAGATAAAAAAAATCTGTCAAAGAAGTGTTCCCAATGTACATGTGAGCTTTAATCTGAATGGAGTTACACAGCTAGAGTTCTTTGTACTTGTCATCAGTTATAGTAATTTATGATTATATTTTCAACTTTTTAACTCTGTAATAATAATTGACTTTGCAAAATGCATGTAACATGATTGATGATATATTTCAGGGACACTCCCAGTCACTTTCAAACAGCATTGAAAACAGATCAAAAGGTGTTCTACTCACGTTTATTTTCATGTGAAGTGGAATATGGTCTAAAGTGATGTAAAACAGTTAGGACATAAGTTCCCTCAATATTCCACAGAGAGGAATGCTTCTTTTAGACTGTCCTCACCAGAACAGAATACTGCATTGGCTGTTTATGCAGATATCTCAAACCACCTATGTTTATATTTCCAGTGTTGGCTTTGTTTTACAATGTTTTCAGTTGTCTAACCCTAACCAGATGTTAACAATACAGGTGGCACATATGGGTCGTTTTGGAGGACAATGACAAATGAAAGTTTGTAATGATTGACCCGAAGGTGAGACTAGCAAGTTTTAAAATGTTAATGCTGCTTCAACTACCAAATGCATTATTACTTCTGTACTTGTGTGTCATCTTGTGCAGATTCACGTCTTTTTGGGTCTTTGCGAGTCACTTTGTGAAGCTGACTGTACTGACACATCAGTGTCCTTCTCTATAGCTGACAAACTGTAATCAACTCAAGCTGTAATCAACTTGCAAAACAGTCCCATGACACTGTTTGCCTCCATTACATGAGATGAGGTCAAGTAACATCAAAACAATCAGTAAATCTCTAAGCCTCGCTGCTGAGCCTCCTCTTAGGTCAAACTGGAGGATTTCTCCCCAAAATGTGTTAAAAGGATCTGTGCTCCGGGATGAGTTGGGTATTTGAGCCACAGATCTCTACTACTCTTTTCAAAGTCAGACATACTTCTACGCCTCTGTTTATTCCTTTGTCTCGTGGTGTTTGTGTACAGTTTGTGCTGATCCTGAGGCGGGATAATCCTAAGCGGCACTCTCTCTTTCTGAATCAGCAAACAACAGTTACTCAATTGAAAAAGGGGCACAGAAGATCACTTTGTAAGATGGCGTAGATATCCACCACAGATTCTGTACACATTTTCTTTTAATCAGGTCGTATCACAAGCAAGAAGCACTAAAACTCTGACGTTAGTGACTTGTGGACTACTTTGTGAAAAGACAGAGCTGGTGCATTTGAGGGATAGTTCAACCTTTGTAATAAGGCGGTTAAAGTGCAACACAGCAGCCACAGCACACACTGGATAGATCGTACAGACAGAAGAAGAAGTCAAAGTAGATTAGCTGGAATGTGCCAATCCAGGGAGATAATTTGACGATGTTGCTTTTGTGGAAGATGAATGCAAGTTGATGCATTTGACACACTACCGCAAAGATTCTCATTGAAATATTTAATATTTGCTCTGGCTGCATAACACACAGAACATAAAACTAAACTTTTAAATATGCAATGAAATCTTGTTACAATTCACAACACAGCAGCCACTGCTTCTTTCTCTTGTCAGGCCTATCACTTTCTCAGAAGTACTTTTCAGTTGCCAGATTTCCTACAGTGATTAGGCCATCATCTAGCTGGTAAATTGATCACGAGAGAGGATACATGAGGATCTGGCTGGCTAACCCAATCAGATAAATCATTTCCTCGGGGACACCATGCTATGCAGTAGGCATACTGTCTGTACAGTAATCTGGAATCAAAGATTACTGGGTGTAATCTTTGATCTCCAAGTGAACAGGGTTGAACAAACATATTTTCTTTGACTCAGTCAGGGCCTTTCTAAACTTGATCTTATAAAAAGTCATCTATGCCCTTATCTCTTCTTGATGGACTTTTGGAATTTGCTTTATCCAGGGCTCAGACAGAAGACCGTCTCCTCCTTTCAGCTAATCCAAAACACTTCTCTGTTGCAGTGCTGTGTTTTCATTCATTTGTTTCCTAATTTACTTCTATTCTAACTTTATTTTATAAGTATTCAGTAATAGATAAATCCCACGAATATTGTGAGGGTTCCCATTGGTTCGGTCTGTTGTGATAACACACTCACCAATTTTGCTTAAAATAAGTCAGGTGGGTCAAGAAACATGAATATCCAAAGTGGTTTAGATCAGTTGGCTTGTTTACAGCTTGTCTCGTTGCATTGTTGGACTTTGATGCAGTGACGTCACCATGTTCAAAGATCTTAGCAATTAACTTGATGAGTAAATGTGACCATTCCTTGAAGTTGAATCAAACCAGAATTATCATGTATGTGATTAATAGGATAAGTGAATAAAGACTTGATGGATTACCTCCAGCTTTGATTGTTTTAATGAAAGCTGAAGTGTTGATGAGCTGGAACAGAGGCAGGTAAAAACTGACGGGGACAGGAACACCATCCAGGTTGTGTAATCATCTGTCACTCTCACTGTGTGAGCTTGTTTATGGGTGACTCTCTGCAGCCTGAACAGTATAGGCAGTATACAGTTGCATCTCTCTGCTCGTAACATTGTGTTGAATCGCGGCCTTGAGGTGTAATCCGTCTCCAGTCCTCTTCCTCTCTGTTCATCCTGACAGAGGGTGACAGAGAGGTGCCCAGCACTGGATGTTTGCTGTTTGTTGCTGTGTCTTGACCCGTTGCTTTGCCATGTATCCTTTTTTCCTCCACAAGAGCATTTCTGCCGGAATTTGTCTCATCCTAGCTTCTCTTTGTTGTCATTCCGTATCAGTTCTCCCCACGGCGTCACCAAGGCCGATGAAGGTGTCTGGCTGCTCTCTGCAGCTCTGTTGTGCTTTTCTTGTCACTTCACCCTTTTTTATCTACTCCTCTCTCCTTCTTGTCTTTTTATCTGGTTAAGGATGGCAACACACAAGATGGAACATTAGTGCTTGACTCGGCTTAAAGGCGGAGCTGTTTTCTATGTTTCTGATCAATTTATAATAATTATTATTCTTATTATTTATATTTTGTTATAAAACCAAACTAGAATGAATGCACTATGTACTATAGAGCTTAGTATATAATGACTGAATATGTTTCACACTTATTGACGACTTTACCATGGATGTAGACTACTACTAGGGCCCAAAAATGCTGACCCTAAGCTGGCCTCAGGCCGACAACATCTAATCATCCAAAATTAGTCTCATATACACATCATTTATAGTTCTGCATTAAGGGGTCACAGTACAGCTTAAAAGTCTACAAAACCATGATGTGCGCCTTATCAGAAATGTACCAACACATTGGGGCTACGCAGCTTACAGAGATACTTTGTGGAGACCACAAGAACACAGCTATTGCACGGGAACAGTGGGGTTCAGTGAAATCCGTTCTCACTCCATGGGTGTCCTGTCTACACAGGACAATATAAGCATAAGCAAAAATCCAACAACTCCACATAAATGTAAAGTTACAAAACTAACGAAACGATGAGGAGAAAATTGAAAAATAGGGGATCAAACCAGCATTAAATACATTCTGAAATATGGAAATATGGACTATGGACCTAGTTAACCTAAGTCCACACCTCACTCAGATCTAACCATTGCAGATGCAGGCAAAGTCAATCATGGACTCAATTAACAATAAATAATCTGCCATAGAAATCAGGTGACTTTAATTCCTGATGAAGTTTATCAGAACTTGACAGTGAGTTTGTCTAAACTGTATACGAGATGCAGGATATATAGGCTGTTCTCTTAAAAGTGCTTAATAAATGTATAAATATGAATAATGAAGGACTCTTCTAACTGACATAAAGGGCCAAGTTCTAAAGTTCTTCTCCTGCTATGAATATCAGAGCACTGTGATACAAAACATTTAAAGAGTGCAGTGTAGATGGCGGCGCATAAATTATACCACCATGACACAAGCCAAAATAGAAGTTGCCTGGATTTAACAATTACATGTGTAGCTCAGTGTCACTCTATATCTCAAAGTAAATGCAATGATATAGACAAGCAATAGACATGATGCAGTCTGTAGCTGTATCTGCATCTCCATCATTATGTAAAATGATGCCTTTATTACATTGTATTTCTGTACTGCTTTAGTAATATAGATTCCTGTCATACCAAAAAATCTACTGGAATTTGAATTTGAATAAAACAGTAGACACTGAAGTAAACACAGCAGAAGTTGTAATCAGTTTAAAGCAAATGTTTGTGAACCCCCACAATTTAGAGTATAACAGGCTACCAAAGCAAATACCCCACTATATGTGTGTGTGTGTGTTTGGGGGTGTTGTCCTTTTAAAATAAGGTCAGGGTGGATCCCCTTAATCTTTGCTTTGTTAAGCATCCCGTCCCCTCTCTTGGTGGCCTGCTGACTTTATTTATCTGTTTTGTCAGTTTCCCTGGTGAGGATTACAACCTGTGTCCCATACATGCTCACAATAAGGCGTCTCGTTAGATAGAAATATTGTCTTATGGCTTATAGCTTTTCTTCTTCCGTTCTTAAAATGGCATTTCGGATTCACACTGGCTCCATCTTAGCAAGGCACTTTATCTATTATCCAATGTTACCGATTCTAAAAAGTGAGTCATTGGGGGGAGATTATCTCTTTCACCTGTTTGCTATACAAATCAGTTTGTTTCAAGAATTTTCTAGAATTCATTTAAAGAGATGAAAGTCAAACTTTTTAAAATGACAATGAAAAAGATGTAAATAAGAAAGAAAGATGATCAAAAGCAAACAGCTGAAAAGATAACCAAGTGCTTTGAACTGTGTTTGTGTGTGTGTGTGTGTATATATATATATATATATATATATATATATATATATTATATATACATACATATATATAAAAATTGTTTTTTCAAGACTAGAAAGATATTTTATGATGTTTTGTTGACCTGCCAGGGTACATTTTTTATGCCCGTTGACCAGATTAAAGTCTTTAAATCTTTCAATGCGCCATAATGTAGAATAAAAGAACTCCATTAATGCCATAACAGTTGACTGTAAAGAGATTACATTTCAAATCATATCAAATAATTTAAGCTTGTTTCATTTCACACATCCCTGCCAAATCTGAAGATGAACAGCAAAGTGTGTTTGGTCTGGCTACAGCCCGCTGAATAGAATGGAATTAGAAAATGACCCTGCCTTTAGAAAATTGAAGGTTAAAGGTGGGAGATGGCACAGGCTTAGTGGAGACACTTTCCACTTGTCTCCAAGTAATTTAGGTTTCTTAAACATGTCTCCTCCAGAGAGATTAAGCCTAAGGTTATATGTCATTTTAATTGGGGTTCTGACATGCATCTCAGGATGCATTCTAATATAAACCAGAGTAAGCAGATTATTTCACTACGGCCTCTTAATTTCAAAATATGTGTCAACCCTCAACACACAATTTGATGTCTAGAGTGACAGCAGGGAACAGGCCCATATGTGATCTAATGCTCATAATGTTGAACAAACAGCGTCTCAAGAAATGACTCCTAATCTCAGACATATTAAAAGTGCCAATAACACACAGATTGGCGAGTAGGGGTCTGGGCAGAGCAGGACATTTTTAATTGATATTTGACCCACTTCTCTGACCAATCTGTTATTGTTATTTTTCCTCCTTCATAACAGAATGTGTTACTTGTTGGTGTTTAAATCAGATTTACTTTGTATTATTTTACTAGGAACAATCCTGGGCAGCAATCCTATCATAGAATTGTTTTAATATTATCTTTTCTGCTGTTGTGAAAATTGCTCTGAAGGCAGGTGTCTGTGGCATCGTGATTACACTTCTATGGGTATCCCCTGAAGAAAGGTAGCTGTTGTGAAGTGGATGTTATTTTCTTACTTGTGGCTGCCTCGGGTCATGACCTTATTAAGCAGATACATTTGAAAACATTTTGCATGCACACTGAGACAGCCTTTGTCCCCTCGGAAACAGCTTCTGTGAAAACATTTTGTAAATGCTACTTTTGTATTGAAGTGGGTTGTAATTTACTCACGACATCTTTCTCTCATATTAGATTACATGTAGATATAAAACCGTGGTGTCACGTGGAGGTTGGAGGCAATGCCTGGGTACCGGCAGACCAGGGTGGTAGATCCCATTTTTAAAAAAGGGGAAAGGATCATGTGCTCTTACTATCAAGGTATCATACTGCTCAGTGCCTTTGGGAAACCTTATGTCAGGGTGCCGGAAAGGATACGCTGGGCAGTTGTCAAACCTCGGATTCAGGAGGAGGAAAGAGGATTCCACTCAGGTAGTGGAACAGTGAACCAGCTCTTTATCCTCGTTACGGGTCATGGAAGTATGCCTGTTTGGTGGGTTTGGTGAGGAGCAAAGACATCCAGAAAGAGCACATAGTGAACCCCTGCTCCTTTACTTTGAAAGAAGCCAAATTGAGGGGTCTAGGCGCCTCCTTAACTTCTTAACTTTTACTCCTCCCTTCGGAGGTATGATCACATTCAACTGGGTGGAAACCCTGAGAAAGACCCCAAAACACACTGGATGGATTACATGTCCTTTCTGACCTGAGAATGCCTTGGGATTTCCCAAGAAGAGCACATACGTCATGTGGTTAGGGAGGTCATTTGTGCTACCATGTGTAGCCTCACGCCACCACAACCCAGACCAGATATTGATTGATTGATGCAAGGTCTCAGTGGAGCTGTCCAGCAGTTACTGGTGATTTTGGTACAGGTAGCGTTTGTGGGTTTCAGCCAAATAATGAATGCATATTCTATACTGCAGTCAGCTAACAACAGCTGACCAGCAATGCCTTTTGAAACCAAGTGGCACAAAAACCATCAACAGCAACAATAATAGTAAAATAGTAGGTAAAAGTAAAATGGTGATGAAACA
>JAVQJD010040062.1:0-24141 GCA_036023655.1 Nannoperca australis
TTTAAAGTTAAGACTAGTTTAAAGTCATCTTCATTGAAAAGTACAGTGCTTTTCCTTCAAAAATAAGGATATTTCAATGTGACCCCAAACTTTTGAACGGTAGTGTATATATATATATACACACACTAATAATTAATTACTATTATATTATACTAAACTAAATGAAACCAGCCTGGGTCATGGACATTTTCTTGCCTGGACAAACTCTTAACAGCAGTTCAACCTGCTCCCTTAAAAAGCCAAATGAGTCAAGGGTAAATAAATCTGCCAAATAAGTGAATGAAACAAGATGCTGGTCCTAATGAAAACTTTCAGCGTGATAAATGAACCATCTTATTGGCCTTGCTCCTTGGATATGCCACTTTACAGACCAGAATTAAAATGGTTCTTCACTAAAACACTTCCCATAGTCGTGCCTTACGGTGTCTGTACAGGCTCAGCATTTATTGCCTCAGTATTGCAATACCCCTCTGAAGGTTGTGATAGGACAGATTTTTTGTGTTATGATTTGATGAAGCTTATAAAACATGCAGGGTGTATTGATTTCTTCCCAGTGCATGCTTATGCAACTTGAAGCTTCATTCTCATTGGCTGTGCTTTGAAAGGTCACTTGCAAATATGGTAAAAGTTGAAATATGCTGCGTGGCCAACTGAATTGTCAAGGGTAGGGCTGACACCAAGGTAGGCAGCAGAACTGTGCCATGGGACACAATAGGTCAGTCAGTGCAGATCAGTCCAAGCCTTCACATATAAGCTTGATAAAGAATGTCTTGTGTGTGTAATGTGGGGGGACTCATTTGTTTCATAGCTTTTAACAAAGCTGTTCATTACACACATTGACTGTCAGATGGACAGTTATATTAATTTAGGTTGCATGAAACCTAATAGTACTAATATCTTTTAAGTAATATATGGTTTATTTCTTAAGTAATAAAACAAACATGGTCATTTCATTAGTAAGATGTTTATACATGGTATTTGTGTAATTGTGGCTTGTTGCAAAACCCCTGGGATTTGTCTGTAATAATATTTATGCTCAGTGACACAAGAAATTACTCTCCATAGATTTGTTGTTCTTCTCTGGCTGGTAAACATCATCATGCTGAGGCCTCACAACAAAAACCAGAAACAACATCTAAAACCATTACAAACTTTGCTTCAGTCGTGTCGCCCCCATGTACACACAAGTTAAAACATGCATGTTAAATATACAGTAATGTCACCAGGAATACTTATATTGCCAGCAGATTTGATCATAGATTTGTAAACCACTCCTGTGTAGAGTATTGTGCCATATGTGAACTTATATAGCAGAGTACATAATATTGGTTTGAAAAGTGTGTGTTGCATCTTCAATTACAACATGTGAGAAAGGTATCAAAATATAAAACCAAAAATATATTTTCAAGTCAAACACTGTCAGTTTTTATGTTCAAGTCCAGTGTAGCACTATTTATTATGAAAAGTACTTTATGAGTATACCTTCACACTGTAACAAAAAATACATCACTTGTTACAAAAAAAAACATGGTATGGACACCATCATATTGTCTTAAATTTAATCCTTCTTACCTACATGTTTTCATACTTAACTTTTACATTGTAAGATGCTCAAAAACATAAATGAATCAATAACAAAGAGAGAATCATTAACTCTAACAGTAATGTCACCACTCTAGTCACACACTGTTGACTGCTGACTCACAGCAATGAGTGGGTCCATTTGGGGGAGGTCCTAGTTGATGTTACGCCCAAGGATAGAGATATTGGCCTCAATACTGGACTGTCATATCAAGTATAGTTGAGCTTGAAGGTTCATTACATTGTTGACCTTGGAAATATCCTGGAGCTTTCAGCTACATTGATAACAACGAAACATTCTCCATGACAACCCAGCAAATGCAATCCACTGATGAAAGCCAAGAGATGTGGCTCAAAGCTCAAAACATGTGAAAAGTTGAGCAACTGTAAATGTACATTTACAAATTGTTTTCTTAAAGTGTTTTTATTTAGGATTAATCCATCAATGACTTTACTTTTTGATCAATTAATCATTTCTAAAAACTGTAAAAAAAAAAATAAAGACATAATTTTCTTTTTTTTGACAATCCCGAAACCAAACTGATCAAATCAGATTTTTTTTCTTTTCTTTGTAGAGCCCAAAGTCACGTCAGTTTTCAGTTTCACATATAAAGCAGAGAAAAGCAGCAAATCTGCACATTAAATGGACAAACTAAAGAATGTTAGAATTATAACTTGTAGGATTAATTGATTATTGTTTCAGATTAATTTTCTGGCAACTAAATAATTGACTCGTTGATTCAGCCCTAAGCTGTCCAGCTTTAAACTTGGTATACATTTTGGTTGCATATTTCCAGCATGTTACTTGAAAGTCATGTGGAGCAATATTTGAGTTATGTACAGTTAAAAATAGAGTGGATGTGTGTAATGTCTAACTATGATCTGTTAAACATTAGTTGCTAAGACAGACAAGAAAAGGTGAACAAATACAAACGCTGCTTTTGTATTCACATCCATCTGTTGCCCATTGACATTTGGAGGAAATGCCTTTCACTGTCTCAGGGATAGGTCAGATTGATCTTGTAAGTAAATCACAACTGAGGCAAAGGAAGCCGGTAATGGAAGAAAATGAGCAGGCGAGTCTGATGAGAAGAAAGCTCCAATCAGCCTCATTACATTATTGCTTTCAAACTGTGATTTCAGACTTCCTCTGAATTGAGGCAAATCACAACGGCTGACTTGGTTTAATGTGGTCTACATCTTTGGCTCTGTGTGCTCCGCGGCATGCTGTGTGCTGTTTTTGCCTCTCTCTGTTATACCTTCTTGTCCTTCCTGTCTGAATACAGTGCATGGCGTTTTGCAAAGCTAAAATGCCCCCAAAAACTGTAATCAGTCATACATTTACAGATGTTTAGTAATGTATTTGCTTAACACTGTATACCCAGTGTAATGTTTAAATTTAGTAAGATTAAACTGTGACTTGTGCATGTTTTCTTGTCATTGAAGGCTGGGTCACAGCTGAATGTCAATGAGGAAGGCTTGTCAGAGTTTAGGCAAGGATAAGGTTATACAGTCTGATTAATGAAAGTCTGTGCAATGTAATTTCCTGATGAATGTGCTTCTGCCTTTGTAAGAGATAAGCTAATGGGATGAGAAACATGGCTTCTCACAATTAACGCTCAGTCATAGCTATTAACATTTGATGGTGATGATGGACAAAATGTGCGCTGAATCCTAAATTAGTTTGCAGTTTTGATGTTTTGCATCATTCCTCACACCTTCGTCCTTATCTTGGCAGCGAGCTCGTACACATGTTCACGGGAGATTACCTTTAAGTTGTTGTGGAAATCAGAGTTATTCAACTAAACAACAGGGTAAGGTACATTGTTGGCTCAGTGTGCATTTGTATTCCTGTGCATGATCAAGACCCTGTGACAGCGTATTTAACTCTTGGCTTACCCATACTGTAGTGCAGAATAAGCTATCACTTTGCTCACACATTCAATTGAAACATGGATAATATAAAATGCACTGCTAAGTAAGTCAGTAGGTGTTTTCACACCAGAGGAACTTTCCCATAGCTTTAAAAAGAGTTGCAGGATGTTTCAGGGAGTCCCTACAACTGTTTGGTCCAAAAACAACTCAAGAAACTAATTAAAATGAAAGGGATGCACAAAACATCTGAAAGACAACTATGAGACGCCCATAAAAAAGGAAAACTTCAACATTTTATTATCTTTACCTGGTTCTCAGCCTATGGAGGTAGGCTGAGTGACACACAAAGTAAGCTACTCTATCAGATGACTAATTCTGCATCATTAATACAGTACATATGGAAAGAATACAAGTCTCCCATCCACTTGACCGAGTAGGATATCTTACTCTAAGTGATGTTTTAGCATTGCTTAAATATTATATTACATATAATTTAAAACTAGTCATGTTAAAAACTATCCATTCAATCCCCAAACAATGCAAGTAAAAGTAAAAGTTGCTTTTTTTTAGACTATATTGCATCCGTACAGAAAGGGGGATGTTGCTCACTCCCAAACGTGTGGTTCTGTACAGGAGCTGGGCCAAGCTAGGAAAGTCTTCGCCCCCTAACCGAGTTGTGCCTTCACTTTAATCTGATTGGCTCAGCATGTGGTAACCAGGCAACCAGAGACAAAGCATAAGGCTGCTGACTGTGTTCACCTCTCAGAAGTTTAACGATAGAGATTCTGTGCTTTAAAGTTTAGATTCACTGCTGTGTTTCTGTTCTATAACACACATCCAATTCATCACGCATAAATCATTTAAAATGAAAGTGTATCAAGTTGCCTGTGATTGACAAACACAATCATTTTTACTAAAAGGTTACATCTCTCACCTAATATTTCATGTCCACCTTATATCACCTGCAGCTGTCTGCAGAAAATCGTTCTCACCACATTCTTCTTTCATAAATACAGTTTATGTGTGGGAAATGATGCATACATGGTTTTTGTATGCATATGTATCCTTTATACATTTGGCCCCTGGTTGATGTAAGATATCTACATTAAATTATGTGTATATCTTTACATTGACAAAAGTCAGTGGACCAGACTGAAATATTTCAATGGTGCCAAAGCAGATGCTAACACAGTGAACCGAGAGTCACAGGTGACGGGCGCAGAATATGTTTTATGCAAACACACATTCACACAAGCACACCAGCCATATAGCAATCTGCCACAACAGGCACCTTCCTGGCGCTGCCCTGTTAAGTCACATGTCACATTATTGAAAAGCACAGTGCGCTGCAGATGAAGGGCTTCACATATCTGCATTTCATCACACCATCACAGATTGTGTTCAGCATTTACGGAGCTGACAAACCACATTTAGAGCGGATGGCTCTGAGCAAATCAGACAACGAGACAGACTAACACTGTCGCCATTGGTGTTCCAATTTGGCTGGGGCTTTATAACGCATGTCTTTTTGATCCACCACTTCCAAAGAAATCACTGGCACACGCCTGTCCAAGGCGTCCCCCAGTTAATTCAAGAAGTCATCCCGTTGTGGGCGAAAACAGACCGCTTTTTATGGCTCTTTTATTTCCTCATGAGTTGCATTCATTTCAAGGGGCAGGCCTCAGTGCTTGCAGCTGTATTTCTTTTATCCGCTTGATACAACATGACTGCATTATTCTCCTTCTGGTAATGAATTGGCAGGAGTTATGTGTGTTTTATTGGTATTGTTTAGCACTTTAGTTGGGAGAGCAATTTCTCTGTTCATTCTCTTGAGTACACTGCATATCTCATCCTCACAGGCCTGAATGGCTATTTATGTGTTGGAGATGTTTTGCCAGGGCTGCAGTCTGGAGTAAATACTTATCCTTCTCAAGTACATTATTTATTTTCTTCTACACTATCAGCCTGGAAGCTTCCACCATAAAGATCAGTCACATTAAAACTAATTAGATTTATTTGGGCTCATTACAATGCCGCCTCCGTGTGCAAACACAGTCAGGATTTCAGGGTTGTTCTATTGCTGTGTTTTGTACTCTATGTCGACTACAACATAAACCTTCTTTATCACTTTGACAAACTCTTGACTGTCTCAGTTAAGTCACGTTCCAGCATTATTGTTTTATGTTCACAGAAACTGATGACATCACAAAAAAGCTAAGGATTTTTTTTTATGTCAGACCTCTGTAAAGTTTCCCTTTGCATGCAGTGAAATAACAAAACATTCCCTTTAGGGCTGAACAATATGCAAAACAAATTATTTTCACAGATTGTGATTGCGATGTCCCGATATAAGTGAGAATGGTCATTTTTGCATAAAATTTTTACAGAAAAGAAACTTTAAAACTGAAGATGATGTGATGGGGTCTGTACCAAACAAACACGTTTCCTTATCTCTGCAGTATAGGATTTGTAGGTCGGGGCATCTCTATGTGACAATGCTGCATGTTGTGACACATTTTACCTTCATGAAAAAATGTGCAGCTCCTACAATTGGGGTTGTTGTTTACTTCTCTTCTTTGTTGTGATCTTCTTGAGTTATTTCCCCCCTCTTCAGTCCTTTTCAGTTCATTTTCTGTAAACACAAGTAGAAAAAGAACCAATAGAGCAATAATAATCGGAATCCATCTAACTGGGTATTTTAGATGAAATGCATCCCAGTGTCCACAATTCACTTTTTGACTTACAGGTCAAGGCAACTTGTAAATGAAAAAAATTAAATGAAGCATATGTTTTACTGGCCCAAATAATAAATTGTCTGTCAAACATGATTGTACATTTGAAGGTTTTGTAAACCTATTAAATATTTTAATCAACTTAAACCTCCTCATCAGACTCCTCACTTTCTACAGCAATACCTCCTCTAAAAACTTAAGTGGGTTGCACACAATTTAGCCCTCAGTTTTACTGTATCAGTTAGAGCTTGAGATAATATAGATTTGGCCAACTTAAACAAGGCAACAGTAGGCCGAGATTCTGACAACCTGATCTTCCTCCCGGTCAGGTTTGCAGAATTGGCTTCCACCACTTTGACTAAGATGATGCAAATGCAATGAAATACACAATTTAATAAGAAAATCTGTAAATAGTATTTTGATTGGAAAAGTGTCATCATGCACAGTGTTAAAATCAAGTCTGTCCTCAAACCACAGTTTGGAGTCGAGACCTTGTCAATTCTCCACAAATCTCCAAAGAACATAAAAGCGCCCCCTGTCAAATTTGAGCATATTCTGCGTTGGTTGAAATAGAGATTGTTTTCTGTCTCTTGTCGTGTGTTTCTTTGCTTTATCCAGCTCACCAGCTTGGTTTGTGGTTGCTTGGAAAGCTTGTCTGGCACTATGGCAAAAAATGAGGCCAGTGAGGAAATCTAGTGTGTAATTGCTGCCCTAACAGCAGCTCTGGTTCGCTCTTTATGCAGGAGCTGAGATACAGACCTGAGGGTGACTGCTCACTCACAGACTGTTGATGCAAGCTTGACTGGATGGAGACTCTATGACCCACCGCCACAGTGGCTAAGATCGTTCTCCAGAAAGAATTATGAAATTGAAATTATATGCTGTGCTTCCCTCGTGCTCACGGCTCAAGATATAATTACTTACTGATCAAATCTCAACCTGAACCTGTCCAGATGGGTTAAGGCATCAGTATGCATCACATGAAGTGCTTGTTGGATGGTTGTTGAACCCCTCCCCCACACACACATCTTTCCCACATCAGATCTGACATTTCTGTAACTTTAGAAAAATCGACAATCCATTAAGTAGCTCACATCACACAGCGAGTGGCCAGGTGTGCAGAGCTGAGAATGTAAGCAGGGTTTGAACTTCTCTTTCAAGCCCTCATTTTTTATTCTTCATAATATGATTTCCATCCCTTTTTCACACTGTCTTCAAGGAAAGACTAAACGTTTGCACCATTGCACATTTGAACATTTATCACATGCTGCCTCTCTATATGACGCCTGGCTTTTCACCCTGCCTTTTTAAAACAACCTTCAGATGAGGTTGGACGTATGAAGTAGTTAGTTTTGAACATACTCCCCTCAAGGCTTTGTTGGGTTTGCACTGTGAATCAGAGTGTAGTGTGTGCAGTTTACTAATGGCATTTGTTTTTTATATTGAGGCCACCCCTTACTGTGATTTGCGAAAAGTGAAGCTAATCCACACACTGGATTGGACACATCAGCATGCCAGTAAACTAGACCTTATGGCAGATGGTGGAGAAAGAAATGTCAATCAGCAGACAGCCAGAGAGACAACAGAGCTTTGTCTCACATCAAAGAGGAATGTGCAAAGTATGAAGATAAATAGATTTTTAACAGGTGTTGAAGTAATACTGTAAATGTTTGTTGAAATGATTAGCAAGCCTTCCAACCTAAACGATAGAATAGGTCGTTTGCCAATGACTCCCAAAATTACATATTTAGGGTTACCAGACCTTAACAGGTGGTTAACGTTGTGAAGCGGATGCAGTTTGGTTAGGTTTAGGAAGAGATCATGGTTTGGGTTAAAATAACTACGTTAGTTATGTAATATAAGTTATGTAAGTCAACGTTTGGTTTCACACGGGACATGAACAATGCTCTCCTGGGTGAAGTCCTGTGTTGTTTCACCCCGATCTTTTCCCCACTCAGATTTACGATGAACGTAGATCTGGGAGACGAAGTATAGTGTCGTATTTTTGGGGAGGACAGTCTCGAAATTAAACTTAAATAAAATGTTTCATTTTGTTTCAGGAGTTATTGAGATGACATTAAATAAAAAATATTTTGTCCACAATAAACATACTGTTTCGGTGACATATTGGCAGAGTGGTCTGTTTAAGGAAATGAATAAATGTCAACAGTAATAAATGATGCCCACACAGTCTTTTTATAATGAATGGACCAGAAATAGCCCATTCTTTAATCACTTTATAAACCCCAAAACACTGCTTTGAATATTCCCCTGTCAGAAGGAAAATTTTAAATTTCAGACACTTAGTTGAGGTCTTTAGTCACACTAGCTTGACCAAAGGAGTGCCACTACTTGAGGGGAAAACAATTATGAGAAAATGGTCACGCTCTGCAGCTCTGCTCTAAGTGCAAATTCCCTGCATTTGCATTGGCATATTTTTTGATTCCTCTGCTGACCCTGCTGTCGTTCCTCTGTCACTTTAAGATGTATTGTTAAGATGTGGGAATGCCCTGCAGACTGATGTTTGCCTTCATTAACAGTTTCTCATAATATATTCAAATTCTACCTGTACTGTACAATTGACAGGTTTTACTAATGCATCTTTTCAAACTTCCACGCACACACTAACAATGGGTATTCAGACTTCTGTCATCTTCACAAAGAGCACATTTTCCCCCGTCCTTATCTTGACCTTTAAAAGCTGATGTCCCAACTTTGTCATTCGTTTCAACAGGGCTACACTCATCCTCTAACCTCCCGGGCTTATTTCTTCTGCCATGCTTTGCTGTTTCCCAACTGATTGTGTCTCCTTCATCTGTCACAGCCCTTTTGCTGTCTGAGAAGAGCAGACAGTGATGGATGCTAATCACTTTGCCTGTGTGCCCATCCACCCTACAGCCTAGTCAACAGGCTCAGCCCATGCTTCCCCCTTCTACTCTATAAATAAATGAGCTACTTTCCTCATTTCTAATACCATTGTCACTGTAATGTCGCTGTGCCCCATTGTTGTATGCATTGCACCTAATATAAATAATAATGCACACATTAAAGTAAGTAAAATATTCTACTTTTCCCCAAAAATAAATATCAACATTTTGTTTTCTTTAGTGACTTCTCTGCTGTGAAATACAAAGTTTATAGTGCAGGAAATGAAACACTTTACACCGTCAAAGGCGCTAATATTGATCATTTTGTGGGCCCAAACCATTCATTTACCTAGCTAAAAGATGAGGCGGTGTCTAGGACAGGTCTCTAGATAAAGCTACCTCAAAATAACCACTTCGGTCTTGGCAGGCCTCATGTCGTGTTTGTTTGCACGGATGGCTTTGTTGTGTGTGTGTGTGTGTGTGTGTGTGTGTTGCTTATGATAATTGTTTGAAAAATTTCTGGGTGACTGGCTGATTAAAATTCATGAATGGAGCCTTCCTTAACCCCCCCTCCCCACACACACATACACAAAACAAATCATAAAACCTTTTTGTAACATTTTCTTTGCATTATTTGGTTAAAGTACATTGTTTTTGATGTGGCAGTATCGTAAATTAATTTTGTTAGCTTTGTGGTTTGCTCACAATACATTTTGGCGACATCATGAATAGAACAAGCTTGTTATTCATTCCTAAACAATGCATTGTGTTTGAGTGCTTCTCTGCAGTCCTGGTTTGGAATTCAGAAATCCATTTTCAGTAATGAGCTGCTGAATTCTTTTGTCGAGAAACATTTCAAGCAATTAAATATTGATGAAAATCACCCATATGGCATTATCTGAAGGAGAACATCAACCCTTAAAATGATGACTGATTGCTATGGTCTTCAAGAAACTTGATGGGAAAATCTTAGAAAAATATCCTGTTTCTAAAACAGAAAGTCAACTGGATATGTGTTCTTAGTGTCAAAGTCCTTTTACCCCTTTTTGTTTTGGGTTAGGAATGCTGTTTGCAATGCAATTTAGCAATTTACTCTTTTTTCATCCAACAATCTTTTTCTTTCCTGTTGTGTTGTTTTGTTAGGAGATACGGAGGACAATAAAATTCTCCAAAACAGAACGCCGCCTTTGAAAAGTCGAGTTTCCTAAACACTCCCCCGAACAACGAGGCATTATGGTATATTGGGGGCTTTGAAGTATAGAGTTATTATGTCCCACACATTCGGACAAATGAAGGCCACAATCCCTGGAGCTTTTTTGGGGATTACGGTCAGTTAACTTACAACATATTTAGTGTAGAAATATGGAGAATGCAGTCCAAACACCTGTAGTCCTGTAGCACATTTACAGCATCTCGTCTTCAGGATCCACAAGCTGACAAATCTGGAGCTCATTGAGTCTGATGGAAACCAGGTTTACAAGGCAGTGAAGTGTATTGACCTGACACGTCTTCTACACTCGAGCTGCATTGATTCAGCAGGCACTATCCTTGTAGAAAAGTGCCACCGTTATTTCGCCTCCTTTTTTTATTCCTGAAGGCTGATTCATCTCGGCCTCGAAATGACGAGTGATGACTATGAATTGTGGCTGTCAAAGAGCGCAGCATTGGTCATTTGTTTAAGAATGCAGAAGTGAACCAAAGTATCTTCATATGTGCACTAGTCTAGACTAAATGTTAACACTGTGATAAGTCATATTTTTTAAATAGCCTAACAAAGGTCAGCTATGTTTGTGGATTAGATAATTATGTTTAGATAATGAAAAATGACATACATCTGGAACATGATGGGTTACGCAAGTTCAGCTGACCGATAAGGTTGGGAACAACTGATCTACCACATACCCACCACCAAGAAAACAATGGCATGTCATGCTGACTTTTAAGTGTCTCGCCTCATGAAATGCAGACCTCCTGCATGAAAGAAGTTAGCTAAATGTTTTTCAAATGATTTCTTTCAAAATGCCATCAAGTTTTCAGCAAAAACAGAAATATGCTGCTGCTTTTTGTGGTGGAGTGTTCTATGCTGTCATTGATTGATAAGCAGATGTGAATAGTTGCTCACCTGTAAAGCCCAGCGGGAAGGTTACATTTTGTGCAAGGGCACAAAAAAATCTTTATATGTTTTCAGTTTTTTTCCCAGCAACTGTGCGCTGTTAGTCAGACTGTGGGAAGGTTATCTGGAGTGTGATAAATACTGTATATGTAGTTGGCACATCTACAATATGTGTAATGCTTGTATGAGATATGATATATGTGCAAGAGATAACAAGTTGCTTCCAAGTGGGAGCTTAAGGACTCGTTCAACATTCGGAAAATGATTTTCACTCGGTTTAGATGCTGTTATTCGGCCTCACAGGGACTTTAAGCTCTGTGTGAGAACTGAGGAATCCTGACCTCTTGAGTTGAACCGCAAAATCTAAATGAGTTGGAAGAAGTCTGAAGATGTGTTTCGCTTGCTTAGTTACCCTCAAGGCTATTTCCTGTCACAGCCACTCTGCACACTGACAGAGAAGGATGGCCTCTTGGCAGATTGTTTTGGCCACTGGCCCATACATGCATTGAACTTTAAAATTGGCATCAGGTCTGTTTCTCTTTATGTGAGTGGAATCCACTCCAGTGAAGTTCAGTTCAGGGGTCTTCCATGTAGGGCTGGGCAGAAAAATACTAAAGCTGATAATATGAATGTCTCAACTGCATTATTTAAATCATGTCAGTTCTAGTTAACCCTTTTAATACACCTGAATGTACAACAACAAGTCACATATAACCCAAAGTGTAATTAGGCTAGTTAAATAAAGTTAACTACTCAAAGGAAAGCTGGTACAGTAAGAAGGTGCTATGTGTGGTCTAAGTGGCACGGAAAAGAATTCAGCTAAATAAAAAAAATAGATACAGTTTGCAGAGAATACGTCTCATGAGCATGGCCAAGAAAAAGGTTAAGTCAGAATATCACACAGTTGACCAGAGCAAATTTCAGACAAAGCACTCTGTTGCTTTAGTGCTAATGACACTCCATAGCCTAAAACGCCCCCCAGATGGAATGAAATAATGGAAGCATTAAATGTGGTATTGAAATATTTGTATATTCTTAAATTATGTTTTTCTTAAATAATGTTTTAATCAGAGGGAGGATCTAGTGCACAGATGACTTTAAAAGGAAATAGTTTTATAAATGTAACAGTTCATTGTGATATCAGGTTGTATCGCCAACATCCATCATTTCCATACAGTGTCATCATCATAAACATTGTTTTCAGGAAGCAGTTTACCTTCGCCCACTTCTGAGTTTCCAAACACTCGACAGTATTGGAGTTGCCATGTCACTTCCAGTTGACATCTATCTTTAGAGTGGCACACTGACAATAAAGCTAATGAAAACTGATGATTCCCCATCACAGTGGCTTAGACCTTCAGTCTATCACGATCCTGTCAAAATCAAAACCAAAACTGAAGTCAGCCGTCAAGGCATCACAGCGGCTGTGCTGCTTACAAAGGTCAACAGATTAAAAAAGGCCACCTTTCCCAGAATAGATTTTGAACATTCGGAGAAAAAAGGCCAGAAGTGTAAATGCAGGAATTGTAAGTGAATAATGTGAGGCTGTTAGAAAAGCAGCTTATGCTCTCTGTGACACTTTGCTGATTCAACTTCCTGAAGAGAATTCTTCACTTTTCTGACAAGTTTATGGCACTGAATCTAGTCGAAAATAATAATGAATATAATAATGAATAATGAATATATATTTTACTGATCAGTCTTCGGCAGCATTCACCCACCTCAAGATTCTATTTTGGTGGCATTTTTCCCAGAGTGTTTTTTAGAAGGCAGCTGCCAGTAGTGGACCTGTCCAACTCTGCACTTGGACATCGCTACCTCTGAGTTTCTTTGCCTGTGTTTTGTAACTATTGCACACTATTGGGGATATGCAAGCCATCAGCTATTAAAGGAGCTTGACTCTCAGGTCTATATAATGCTTTTCAGTTTATTTTTTCCATATAAAAAACGATAATTCAACTATATATAACATGTATAATAACACAATTGTAAAGCTGAGAGTTTGTTGCAGAAGAGTGCTGCAAAGGTGCTCTATGTTCCACATTGAGATGAGAGGATTTTCAGGATGCTAGCTGGTCAGGAAGCAGGGATGACTGGAGAGGAACCCCTGTGATGCTGGATAGGCAACTGGGAGATGTGAGGAAATAGAGAGATTTGCCTAAAGTGTACCATTTTTCAATTCAGATAACAGAAAAAAATGTGTTAACTTACAGACAGCAGTTTGTATGTGACCATGACCAAAAGCAAGCAAACACAAGTGTGTGTATATAGCACGTTTTTTAGCAATAGCAAAGAAAGGTACAGACAGTGATTGTGCTTTTTTGTGCTAATTAAGACTCAAATGTAATAAGGAAACACACCCAGCACCACTTTTATTTAGCTTTTAAATTGTGTTAACATTGGAGCTCTTCTAATACATATTTAATGAATGTAGTGCACATTCAATCTAGTGGAGTATACCAACAACAAGATGATAGAAACTAAAAGCACCAACTTAATGTAGAGAGTTACTGTGGTGCAAGGCCATACAGGGCTTTTTAGACAATTAGTCCAATTTTGTAATCAATTCTAAAATTACCTGGCAGCCAGTGCAGTGATCTGAGGCCAGGTTTAATCCTAAGATGTAAGGTTTCCAGTCAATTCAGCAAGTTCCATATTCCTATGCTGAAGTGAGAAAGCTGGACAGTGGTCATTACGATGGGAGCAGAGGAGGAGGAGGAGGTCGGGGAGGATATATGGGTCAACAAAACATGCAACTTTAACACGGAGACACTTTAACACGGAGACTGCTGTCTGGGTAGTCCCAGTTTTTTTTTTCAAGCACGACCGCAATCACTCCCTATCCTTAACCATGTGTTTATTATTGTAACCATGACGAGCTTCCCTATCCTTACCTTTCATTTAACCTAACGCACAATTTTTCCCTATGCATGTATATTAACCCAAACCATGATCTTTAGGTTAAGCTCACCAAATATCTTTTGTGCTTAAACATTAACCATAAAGTTGTCTTGACTTGTAGTTGTGAGCACAACACCAGACCTTTTTGAATCACTGAAAAAAATGTGGACAGCGAGTCAAAGGTCTGGAACAGGAATGTCTTTGAGAACTGGAAACATTTAGGTCAAGATCATCGGGCAAACAGTAGATTATTCTATTGGTAAAAATGTTAACAAATGTGATGATTTATAAGTCTGGGGAAAGCATTTAGTGTGACTATCTTCTGTTTCAAGGGAAAAGGAGCACTGTAACAGGGAGGCTGCAGAGCAGACACCCAGTGGATAAAAACTCAGCTGTGCAAACAACCAATCAAACCACCTACAAACCAGCAAATTAAAATGTATATGGGTTTGGCCTAGCCTGAAACCAGACAAATCTACAAGCTCATGTTTTATTTGCTCTGACAGATCTGTCTGGTCCTCCTCCCATTCAGACAGATTTCATGCTAACCTGACACCCTGTCGGGCCAATCACAACTGTTTATCTAATATGGGGCGGGTTTGATAGGATGACAGTAGCCTAAAGAGGAGTGCCACTGAGGCATTTTTGTAAACCAGCTGCTGCTGATGTGGAATGTTCTGAATCCACTATGGCGTCAGTATTAAACAAACTGGACGGTTAATTTCATACTGCACTGAAAGCTTTTGTTGATAACAAAGAAGAACGATTTGCCGTACTTCCGACAGGATTCACTCAGCGCTACATCACTAGCACTGTTGCTCTGATTGGTTATACATATATCCAATAGGCATTTTGGTCTGCGCCCATTGATAACACCCCCTGGAAATCAAAGATGACCGAAGAGGTTCCAGACTAATTTGCATTTGCTAATTGGTCTGACGATATCAGGCTGGGTTTGGCCATGATTATGTTTGTTTCGACATTTTACATTACGCTGACCAACAAAAACAACAAAATGAACAACCTGATTAAAATAACGTAAAAAGTAATCTCTGATAAGCATTCCACTGACCTGTGAACTCCACTGGCATTTCTTTTTAAAATGAAGAAAATGTTCATGGCAAAGCAAAAACACATCTTTTCTCATTATTGAAGTGCTTAATTGTGTCAGTAATAACTAAAGAATAGCAGGGCCGGATCTGCATAACATTTTTTTCCCAGTGAAGATAAGAATGTTGTTTATGTCAACAGATGGGGTCACAGACACAGAAACCATTCTTCATCAGCATTCACTTGCACTACCTGCCAGTTAAAGCATTTCTAAACTAAAAAACATTGTGTGTTGGTTTGACTTGCTCAGGTAGCTGCTTAAGTAAGTGTCAACACTATGAAAAAGGACAGGAAAGCTCTCTTCAGCTTTGAGTGTAATGCTCAGCTGGGGGTATTTGTTGTTAGTCAAAACCCTCAAACCATATGAGGAAACAGTAGAATTCACTTACACACTCTGGAGTAAAGAAATGTTTATTGTATGTGGTTAGGCCGGCTCAGCAGAAGCAGAGATGTGAAGTGCCTCTGTAGTTTTTCCAAATGGAGGAGGTGTGCTGGTAATGTTTTATCAATAATACAAATCCCCCTTGTTGCATTTGCTTGTCAGCCAACGGTCTTGCTGTGTGCACACTGGGGGAGAACCTGATTAATTCTGCCTCGCTCGCATGGAATTACAGTTCAACTCAGCTCGACTGAAGTTGACATGGAATATCAGTTAGTGTTTAAACTGGGTCAGGTTGTACATTAGATCTGCTGTAAGTTCCCCGTTCTTCTAAAGCACACCAGCAGGGCTTTGCTGCATCACAATTCTCTGTAGTGTGGGTGTGTATTGTGTGTGTATTGCTGGCAAGGTTTGTAGTCTCCTGAGACGCAGTAAATGACATGAGCATAAACAGTGTTTGCACCTTAATACATACTTCTCAGCTTTTCAATAGACTTTTTCAGACCTTATTTTATTCACTAGATGCCCAACTCAATTTTCTCCTCCCTGTGTGCTTATACACCAAAGGACGCCTTCCTCTCTGCTCCAACCCAGGTGATGAAAATATAATTTCTTTTCACTCCCGGATCTCATTTGTGGGTTTTTTTGCCATCTTTCTGGGAACATTTTACTCCCCAACTTTACTGCTGAGATCTGGGAATGCAGACTAAAGTCAACAAAAATATTTTAAACCACAACACTGACATATAAAGTGTGTTTTTCCTCTCAGATGACATGTTGAATATGGGTTTATATCACTATAAATGCATTTTACTCACAAACATCTGGGCACATGTATTTATGTATGTCTTTTAGTTTATAATGTGCAAATAGAATGTGTGCTGCTCAGCACACAAGTGTTATAATTTTACGTACGTGTGCTTATGTGTATGAAATACACCACAAGGTCCATTTACTGTTCTGGAGCTTTTGATTAAATGACATGGAAACACAGACAAGGTCCATTTTGCAGTTCTTAATCTTTCAGTCATGCCACATGATCTTCTTCAGCATTTTTCTTTTGAGCACTTTAAAGACTTCTCATCTGTGTTGTCCATCTTCGAAAGCTCTATAACAGCTACTTCACTAGCAAGGAACACACCCTCCATATGATACGTTTAAAAGATTTCTTGAACAGAGGTGCATTTAGAATGTTTGAATATTGCTGATGGTTTGGGGAAGCTTCGTGGGGACGTCCGCCGTGGCGCCCGGGTGCGACGAACCCCCTTCAGGACCCTAACGTGAGAATAGAGAAAAAAGGGGAGAAAGAATAGGAAAAACGAACGAAAAGGGACGGGCGGGTGGTGCGCAGTAATCGAGAGCGGACGAGGGATGATTACGTAGGGTATTTATACGGAAATGGCGTAGTGACGTGGATGACGTAATGGGGCTGTGTTCCTGCTCCCGAAATTCCGCTAAATAGCAACAATAAATAGATCTTGTGGTTGTTACAGAATAATTCTAATATAATTGAATTAATTGAACAAAAACTATTGTCATCTTTTGAGGTATTTATACTTTAGTTTTTCATTCCAAATAAGCGGTCAAGTTGAGGATATGTCTGAATTTCTCACTGCTTCCATTGCTCTTTCTACTGGAATTGGAAAAGGGCATCCAGTAGTGATCCAAATGTCAGCCATAAGGCCAGTGAATAAAATAACCAATAAAAATTATGACCCAATTTCAAAATAACATAATAAGTTTTATTTAATTTCATTATCAGTGATCTAATGGTGCTCAGGTCACAGTGGTGTTTATTTAAAGCACACATACATAATCTTTCCCCATTGTCATTTAATGCTGCACTCCTGCCATGAAGGGTGAGCTATGTAGAAAGCCTTGGAGTCTCTGCTTGTTATTTTGAGCAACCTATTTTCTGAAATGTTTCAAAGCTGATGCATTTTGACTATCTGTAGTTTCTCTGTGTACTGGTAGGTCAGGACACTGCAGGTTTTAAGAAGCAAGCTTCTGTACGTAGAACCTGACATCTGCCCGTGCAGGCAGAGAACTGCCCCTCAGGAAGTAAGATGGGTCAGGATCTGAGTGTGCCGTGTCTCTTATCTACCACTTCCAGCGCGTTTCCCACTGGAGCTGTGCTGCTGCCCACACGGTGGTGTTCTGTTATCAGGAAACTGCTTCAGAGCCTATAGGCAAGGCAAAGGTTCAAGATCTTTGGAAAACTTTATTTTTTTAATGAGGGTTATTAAATGGGAGTGTGTGATGGAAGGTGCTGATGCACCATCCATTAAACATATATTCTCTACAAATGTTTTATCTATTGATACTTCCCCCTAACCCCTACATGGACCTGCAGGAGCAATCTGAAGAATACATTTTTATTGTGCGATTGGGAGACTGTCCTCTTTAAAAATACGTCTGTATAGGTCGTCCCATGTTTATGTTTGTATGTTCAGTGTTATGTTATGTTATGACGGGAGCAAAGGCAGAAGTCCAGTGAGGTAGTTGTAAGAGCAACAGGCAACACAGGACTTTGACCCAGGACACTGCTGTCTGTGTCCCTTACAAAACCAAAAGTTAACGTTGACTTATTTTAAGTCATGTCATCTAACTTTACTTACCAAACTTAACTTACTACTTACTTTGAACCAAAACCATGATCTTTTTCTAAACCTAACCAAGTTGTTTTGGTGTCTAAATCTAACCAAACTTGGGTTTGACAATTGTTACCATGACAACAAAGGTCCGGTACGGCTATATATGTAGTTTTGGGAGTAATTGGCAAACAACCTATTTTCTTTGAAGTCATATCTCCCGCTGCCAGCAGGGTGCAAATTTAGGAAACACTCGCAATTTTCTGCAATCTATAATTTTTTTTGTAATTTCCATTTTCCCTCCTTCGTCTACTGAAGCCCGAGCCGTCTGAGAAGAATATACTTTGGAGTGTTTTTTGAAAGCTTTTTAGTTTTTTGAAGCCTTGAGATGGGTTCATGTTTTTGGCATGTAAATCCCAGTGAGTCATATTTAATATTGGACCATAACAAATACACTTGACTTGGAATACTTTATCAAGGCTGTCAAAACATCCCTAAGAAGATTAATCCGGTAGACCTCCCTCCTTTATAACATGTAACACACCCCTGACCTCGGGACTTCAAGCTTCTCACTTCCAGCGTATCTTCATTAGGAATTTGGGGGTGATTGGCTTCCACTAATGAGGAGGAACCGGATAAATTCATTTCAGTGGAATGGTGCTGTGATCTTCTGCCATTTTCATTCACATTTTCCTGCGTGCAAGAGACAAGTCATGCAGCATAAACTGAAGCCTGATACTGGGTTGAATGCCTGCCCAATAGGTACAGACCAGAATATTTATTAATTTAAATAATGGAGTTAACAACTTAACCATGTGATAGAATTATGCTTCACAATGTGCATAGCAGCATAGCATTCTAAATAACAGTTTTCTTAGATTTTCTATATAAACTCCCTGCTTAAAGGGCTGATTAAAATGACGGTTGCTTATTTATCTATTCTCTACACTGTGCGATGCCAGAAGACACCCAACTTAACAGATCTAACAGCGAGAGAAATGCTGATGAAAATCCAGTCTACGTTAGTCCTCAGCTGGAGACAGACAGGAGAAATTCGATAATGTCAGCTTTGTTTTTGCTGACATGGAAATGACATTATAGGGAGGGAAAGTAAAAATAATAAGTAAAAAAGAATGAAAGTTTTGTCTGTTAGATTTGAATTAAAGTTACTCAACGCTGACATCTTTTTTTTTTTATAAAGTCCCTTCTCCTTTTCTACAAAATTGTTACTTTGTGACTTATGAATAACTGCAACTTTTCACTGCTGGTAGTGGCATTTTCTTTTTCTTTCTGTGGATGTGGGTGTCAGATTTCTTTGCTGATGTATTTGACAACTTTGTATGTGTTCTCTCCAATGCTCAATGCTCATATTAAAATGTCTAAATGTGTGAACGTGCATGCTGCAGCAGTATATATCAGCAAAATCTTGCATGCAGTGCTCGCTCATCTCTCATTAATGCAACACCTTCCGCATGTATGCACACTCTTTGCCCTTTACTTCTATGTCTGAATGTCATTTCCCACAAATTCCTCTGGGACCTTTGTGATAATTATGCAATACTACAGGGTAGCACATAATAGAAAACTTTGGCCATCATTTATGAAGTGAGAACAAGCACTTTCATCTTGGAGTATGTGCTTTACTATTACTAGTACTAATTTGAACTTCTCCCAGAGTCACATGGAGAGAAACTTGAGAGGCTGATGGTCTAATAAAGACAAACAGGATCTCACATTCAAGTGAATAGGACTGAATGGTTTTTGATTTCAGATTTGCCAGAGAAGCATATCATTGATTTTTTTTCTTCCCAACATTGCATTTTTGAGAGTGATTGATCAATGTGTTTGTTTGCTTTCTTCAAACTATTAATAAACACTGACAGCTCACAAATCTCCATGCTATAAATTCAATAGCTTATATAAATAAAATCAGCTTTATAGTATTATACAGAAGGCACAGCTTATGATGCTTTAATAAAAACATTTTTCATGTGTGTCAGCACCTCAGTCGTCGAATAAATTCTCTTTTTGTATTTTCTTTTATTTCATTTATGACAGGGTTTTTTTACGCAAACCTGTCCTGTGTGTCCCCAACGTTCATTTATACTTTGTGTTGTCTGATCCATACACTTTTGTACTCGTGTTGACAGGACTGACAGGGGAGGTGTATTGCCTTCTTCCACTTGTCAGTCTGAGGACGACATAGTTCAGTAGGAAAATCTCTGCATCACTTTGATAGTGTGCATGCAGAAAAACAGCTTTTCATCTGTCACAGCCTTAATGGCAACTGGAACATGTGGTTACTTCTTTTAATCTGCAAATGAACTTCTCACACTGTATGGAATTAATAAATAGCTTTTTTGACAGATAAATAACTGTATTAAATTGCTTAATGTAATCACTCTAGTGTGTACTTGCAGCAGCACCACTCTTGATTCTTAAGTGTTTTTTCTTGTCTCTCTCTGCCTACAGAAGATGCAGCACTAATGAGCACCCGTCAGACTTTAGATGAGTGAGGCGCAACAAAGGAACCTGAACATCAACAGCCCACAGTAACAGTAAGGCTCTGTATCTGCTACTTTCATACCATCTGTGAACTTATCATCCTATATCATTACAATTATATATTTAAACCTCCTGCTTCAAATCCCCCTCAGCCAAGATCTTCCCAGTGCATATGCACCTGCCTGTTGTTCAGATCTCTTGTGTGATTAAGAGAACAAAACAGCTCATGGTGGCATATGGTGGCACTCACACATGCACAGCTCTGACACCATATTCAGCTGTGTGCATTCTTGTCAGGGTCTCTTTGCTTTGTGATATAACGTAGGCAGGAGTGAGGTGACATGTTGATGCCATCTTGTTTATCTTCTTAGAAAAACGTATTTATGTTTTGGCAGTGACATCATAATAAATAGACTAAATACATTTTCTGCTGTCATTTATACATTTAGGCTTTTAGCAGACATTTATACACCCTCAGTCAGTGGTTCCCAAATGTCTGTTAAACCATGGAACCCCTTTGTGTACTGTACACCCCCACACACATGCCACATGATACACATGGCATATTGTATATTAACTAATATTAATATAAATGAAATAATAAAGGCCTATTCTAAAGCAAAAAGGAGTCTGCTTTTATGCATTGAATGTTTTTCATATAAGGGACACTGGTATTTTTATACCTGGACCCTATTTTTTACAAATTCTGGGGTGTAAATGACTAACACTTACCACATTGGAATTGGTCCAGTAGATCACCTCCGCCAGCATCTACTAAAGAGCTGCAATGGCTGTAACGTGAACCTTGTGGGCAATTGCACCTGTGAAAAGTACGTCCACTAAAAGTGCTTGTTTTTGCCACTGACTGGCTCAGACTGTTATTCCGCGTGTCTGACAACATTATGGAAAGGATCGTTACAGAGAGACCGTTTTGTTAAAGAGTAAGCTCATTTCATTGTTCCTGCAACAACTCAACCTCTCGTGAGATTTCAGAGCAAGACTTTTTCTTGAGTGAGACTTTCTGTTTCTGGTTAAACAAAAAGGATCTTACCTTTTAATGGCATCATTACTGTGTTGAATAGCTGTTCAGTGCAGGGGAAACACAAAGCCATGTTTCATCCAAGCAGATTTATATCATTTTTATCAGAGCTGGATGGAAGCGTAACAATTAGACACAAATATAAATGTTTCACATGCTTGAGGATCTTTTTTCCCTTTTGTTTATAAAGAGATTATGCCACCATCAATATGAAAGCGCTTATTGAATAAGTAATGATGCAGCGAATATTACATGACAGATCAGCTGTTTGGTCCGATTGCATTGTGCAACAACTCCAAACCGAGTTTTAACACACTGGCCGATCTGTAAATGATCTCCAGCACAACTTCCCCCAGAGCTGTCAAACGCACTGCTGCTTGTGCAGGGGAGACGTTCCACAATAAATCAATAGACCTGTTGTTGACACCTCTCTGTCATCATCTTGCTTTAGAAAGCAGTAAATTTGCTCTTTTATGAGTTGAAACAAAAGAACGTGCCCTATAGCAGTGGGGTCTAGTCAGCCAAGCTCTTTTTTCCCTGTTTTTTATCCTGACATTTCCTATTTGCCTAAACCAGCTGACAAACACATACCTGTGTAACCCACAACACGTGTTTCTTATGCTATATCCACACAGCTCACATAGACTGCACTTTAAATTAAAGCAAAGGGGTTTATTCATCCACTTTCCCTCATACATAAATAATCTTGGTTGAAACAAAAAGAAAAGGCTGCCGTTTATTTCTATATATTCCACAAGTCTGCAACGATGTGGGGAAGCGGTGCAGCTCTGTTCTGCACCTGCAGCTACTCTCAGTCTGTCCTGAAGAGAGACATGGGTGTATTTCTTAATTTTGCATTACTTGTAACAACTAAATACAATATGACTGTAATCATTCAGAGGAGACCTGGATTCAACATAATCACGAATTCCCAATATGTGCAAACTCCTAAATTACGTTATTATGACAGCCGGCAACCGTGAGCTGCTGTCACCAGTTTTAGCGGTGCCATAATTGCATATTCAGTTTTTTATACAGTGGCTTTGCTGTTTATTGCTAATTTCTTTCATATTGATACATTTGATTTGAAAATGTTAAAATGTATGTACATGTATAAGTAATTAAGTGGTTGCAAGTCTGCAAGCAAATCAAGCAGTGCACTGCAGGTGTATTATATGTCTCCTGCATCTTGGTTTAACATTCCTATCCCGACCTCGTCTTCATTGAAAATCAATGATTAGATGATTAAGTGATGAAAGGGACAGAGCATTTTACAGCCAAACTTCCTGTCTCTCTGTGGCCCGGTTCCTTGTGACGTGCTTTCGTCAGGTTAATAGTCTATAGTACATAGTGCTGGGTGTCATAATTTCAGAGGCGCATTCAGGACAGAGAGGGATAAAGAAGCAGAGAAAGAGAGACCTGCATGCTAGAAAGTTAAAGCTTTGATATGTTCTTGCATTGAGAATGGCAGTGTTGTAGAAAATGTGATCAAAGGCAGTTTTTTTTGGCTAGTCTTCACATGAGTGTGGAGCCTCTGTAGTAGCACCTTGCTTACCATTTAAAAGAGGACAGTTTGTATGGTTGTAGGAGACCTTTTATCATGTGAGTCCCACCTGAGCTTCTTTGGACTTTTTGGCTTGTCTGCTTCTTCTTCTTTTATATATAAGTGTCTGTGGGAGCAAACCTGAAGTCTTTATATATGTATAGTGAGAAAACAGAGCTTGCCAGGCTCTCCAGTGTAGTGCAGTCAGTCCATGTAAAACAGTTGCTGACAGTAAAATATAGCCTTGTGTAAATGACTTTGGCCAGATTTTATGTTGAAGCTTGGGAAATGCCTTATCATGCAGAAACAGTAGTGTAGATTGGAAGTAAATTACTGAGGTAGATTTGGGCCATAAATGGGCCGTTGGAATCCTTCTTTAAGATTTATGAATGTGTCACACCAGTTAAAGCAGCATTTGTATTCTACATTCCTCGCAATCCTGAGACAATTGCAAATGTAATAGGTACCTGCTATCAAACACTGTATTACACAATTTTGGTTTCTGTATTATTGATACTGAGATTGTTTTATTTTTTCCTGTTTAGAAATGAATTTGTTTACAACTTGGAACCTCATTCTGGTGTTGGTTTTGAGAAGGCATACTTGTCTGTCTGGGATGCAGCATAAGCTATCCATTCATCATAGCTTGATGACAGCCTGTGACAGCTCTGTACAATCTTTATCCAAACACTTTGGAGAAGCTTCCATGTCACTGCAGATGTGCTGTGCTTGGTCAGCTGTTTCCCCTCCACAGATATTCAGATGGTTCAGTCAAGAACCAGACTTCTATGGAGTGAATATAGTCTCAATATGATTTGTAAATGTGTATTACATGATTTGTAAGTGAAAAACAAGATTTGAAAATTATTTACTTCTTACAAATGTGTTAATTCATCTTCTCAGAT
>JAVQJD010040067.1:0-16182 GCA_036023655.1 Nannoperca australis
TAAAAGGGCCCTCGCGCGTTGCTGTTTTAACACTGACGCGCTCTCCTAAGATGTCCACAAACAGCTCCAATCTAATTACAGAGTGAGATTTACTTCACATAACACTGTGTACAAAAGAACGCTGGCTATTGTTGACGTGGGGCCAGTGTTCCACATCTCTTTCTCTCTTTCACTCTCTTGGGCGAATCCTTTTATATTCAAAGTCCTCGCCTTGCCAAGGTTAAAATGCTTTGGGAAATCTGAAAGTAGGGAACCTCCTGACAAAAGCGGCCTTTTAATTCCCCGGATGGCAAAGGCCTTCGTAGATTTCCACCGCTCTGTCTCTTCCCTTATCTATCCTTTTTTTTTTTTTTTTTTTTTTAACCAAACAGATCTTGAACAAAGCTGCAGCGGCTGACATGCAAATGTAACGGGGGAGAATAGCGGCATCCAAGGGAGTGGAGATTGTCGAACAACGGGACGTGCTCGCTGGGGTTGCATTGTGACGTACGGCTAAGACACATCCTCGGGGTGGAAAGAGGGAGGAAAGGGATGGTGGATATTGGCTGGACAGATTTGCACTGTGTCCTGCTGACTTCCATTTTATGGCCCGTGAATCGCAGAGCCCTCTGGGAGTCTATAATCCGCCTCCCCCTTCCCCTCCCACCCTCGCACTGCCCATACCACATCATTTTATTGGCCTCTCTGGATGTGTGGCTGCTGTCCCTGGTTTACAATGATCCATCCATGTGGGGATTCTCCTGCAGCCAGATTGTTGCACCACCACGGACATCCCAATTTGCTACTGGATCCCACCCACCTATTTCCCCCTTATAAGAATACTACCTCCCTCCCTGACATGCTGTTGTCCCATGGTTTCCTGTGGCGATGCCTCAATGCAACTGTGCCCACCATGACACTAAGCCTCGGCACTGAGGCTCTACAGTACAGGGGCCCAGTTGGGTATTTCTCAATGAATAAAGCTGGGTGCGGGGGAACGTAGCCGTGCCAACTCTCATTCACACATTTGATCTCATTTACACACAAACCACACATCCCTCATTCACATAGGCCGCTGCGCATAGCACTTATGGCTGTGGCGGATGATTACTACCGGGTGTTGGCCACACTGCAGCCGTTCACAGTATCCATCAGCCAAACGGAGGATCTTCCTCCTCCTGGAAAAACTCATTTAGATCTTATCTGGGGAAAAATTTGTTTGCTGAGGGAGAAGGAGGCGGTTAGTTGCAACAGAAGTGACTGTGGTCTAGCTAGTGCCGCTTGATTTAATTTAACCACCGATAGTTTCTCTGACCACTTGTACTCTTCTTATTTTGGAAGGTGAGTGAGAGTGAGTGCCAAGGAGGGGGAGACGGAGGGAGGCGTGGAGACAGAGGTATTTGTTTATAGTCGGAGGTAAAGGGTGCGGTGGGGTTTTAAATGATCATCTTACAAACATTTAGACAGTAAATAAATATTATACAGTATAACAGCCTGCGTGAATATAGAGCCAAAATATACAGACAGAAACCACTTTCTAGTATCGCTGTCTTAAAGCATTTGACTGATAATATAATGCTGTTAATCACTGACACTGAATATGTATACGCCGTAGGAGACGCTGAGAGAGGGTTGATTAATCGATTGGTCGAACGACAGACAACAATTTTGACAACCGATTAACTGAAGTCAATTATCCAGCGACGAGGCTTCTTGTTACAGCTTCTAGGATTTGCTGCTTTAATCTGTTTTACACAAATGTATATATATAAATTTGAAGCGGTTACATTGGGCTCATGGAAATCATGGTTGGGTGAAAATAAGTAGGACTATGAGTAAAACAGAAAAGAGCATTTATTCATTGTGAGTGTGATCTAAATACAAAAATAAAGCCATAAATAACTACTTTGCAGCATTAGTCCTGTTTGTTGACGTGAACAGACGATGATGTTCATTTCTAAATGTCCCCGTGTTGGCCTGGCAAGGTGAACGTGGCACCTGATCCCCACTGTGACTCAAAATGCCCTGTGTGAGCTCCCCGGCCAGCCCTGCACAGACGGACAGACAGGCAGACGGTAAATCTGCCTTCGACCACGGACAGCTTGCTCAATAATGAGTGAGAAGCGCTAATCAGCATGTTGACTCACCAGATGACACAGACGAGAAGCTCAACATGCTAACATTTTGTGATCAAAAGTCATAATGCTAATGCTAATCTGCCCCTTAGTGACGAGCTGCATTGAGCTAAAATGCCTGATAAACACGCTCATCTTGTCTTTATGGTGATAATTTAATTCTAGCAGTTTACAAGAATTAAGAGCAGTAGGTTGAGTGGATTCATATTCACACTTGCAGGGGCCAGGGGGCTGTATGATCCTATATATATGTATATGTATATGTATATATGTGTGTGTGTGTGTGTGTGTGTGTGTGCGCGTGCATCAGCAACACGTGTGTAGGACTGCCTGCCTGGGCTGGAAGAATATTTGCTTTGCTTATCGCCGCACTAATGCTCACTGACAACTTAATAACATCACAATTAACTAAATGCTAAACAGATGCCAGTGCTGGACTAATGTGATTGAGACAATCGGCACTTTTGACGTGACCCCTGTGTAGCCTAATTTGCTTGAGTGACATGACTGGACTGTGTGTGTGTGTGTGTGTGTGTTTGTGTTTGTGTTTGAGGCAACTGATTGCGAGGCCACCGGTGTGAACAATTTACGAGGAAGAAAAAGACGAGGTAGAAAAGAAATAACGTGACTCAAAAGAGCTCCTTTTTTCTTAGCATCATAACCTTGTTGTTCTTCCCCCCCGCCCCCCTTTCTCTTTTGCTTTTTTCTTTCTCTCCTCCCTCCCTCCCTCCCTCCCTCTCTACCACTCTCTCTCTGGCCAAACTATTTCTGGCTTGAGAAAAGAAAGTGTTTACTCTGCGGCAGAGGCCTGCTGGAATCACGCTGTGTTCCCACTGGCTAAACCCACTATTGCCACTCCATGGTTTGCATATTTTCCCTATATTACAAGACTTTAAAAAAGGACGGAGGGAGATAAAGAGAGAGAGAGAACGAAAGAGAAAAGAGTAAGAGAGCAGCCTCCCCCCTTATTGTATGTGGATTTTCTCGGTCAATGCTGGGTGTGTGTGTGTCTGAGTGTGTGTGTGTACATGGAGAGGATTCATGTATAAACAGGAACACCAACAGTCGGACAATAAATTCTTCCGAAGCCTGTGGACTCTACACAGGTCACATGGGAAACGCAGTTCCTGTCGTTTCTACTGCTACTCACAGCTCGTGTTGAATAAGGCAACTGCTCATACTGACTGGCCTTAGTTTGGCAGATGAATGTGCAATGCAAATTAAAGTGTACACTTGTGGATATATGGTTCAGATTGGCAGTTAGAGCCAGCAAAGCCTGTAAAATGCATCAACCCCTAGGAGTAAAATCAGCATGTTTCTAAGTCAGCGGACAGACTGAAATACAAACCAAAAAAAACTAACTAACTTCAATTTATTGCATACTGTTTTGTTTGTGAACCACTTTCTCTGTACAAATATTCTGATCTTTTGCTTTTCTGCACCAAGCTACAGTTTAATCAAGTGGAATGTGAGTGTGGTGGGCTTTACCAATAAAATACAAGAGCTATAAATTATGGTGGGGACCAAAACAATCTAATGGAAAAAAGAAATGAAGCTAGCTGGCAGCCCTATAGAGATAAAGACAGCAGCTCAGAACTATCTTGTACAGCCCAACAGGGAGAGGCTTTACTGGAAATGCAAACTGAAAATGACACGTTGGCGGTGGCCGTGTTTAAATTAGCACAGCAGTTTTACAATTGGATATTATGCAGTGGGACAAAATCCACATTAAAACAGCTTTGGAGACAGTTTACAGCTGCTGTCACGAAGAGGAAATGACACAGTGTATAGCATAACATATAACTACGGCTTTTCTACCAGAAACATTGGCTTCTGAGGACTGTTTGTACAGTTTGAGTAACTTTTCTTTCCCTAACCAAAACTCCCAAGATGTATAAAACAGAATGCATTAAAGACTGTATTATAAAATAAGTAGCTCTTGAATTTTACTGCTCCTTTCAACGACAGAGTTCACATTATGAGTTGAAATCCTTTATTGTCCTTGGATTTAAAAATACATTTCAGGCCACATTAATAGATAAAATCCTGTTTTTCTGGCCAATAATTTGAAAATCAATGTTACAAATATAACGATTAAATTTGATGCCCATGTCGACAGTGAAAAAAATGCTAAAAAAAGGCCTGACCCGTGTGCCTGCACATGCTCCCCAGAGGATAAGGAGGGCACAGCTGCTCATACGGCATGTCATTTTGCATTTGAAACACAAAAATCTCTTTGAAAGGAAAAATGTTGCTCAAATGAAAAAAAGGCTGGCAAGGGCATGCTTTGGCACGACTGGTATCACATAACTTGAAGTCACATTAAAATCTAATTATGGTGTAGATGCGGTTGTATTTTTCTACTTTAGAAGTAGCCACACCTCAAGTTTGAATTTTAAACATTCTTCCTGTAAAAAATGTGAGGAATACTAGAAAAATCTGAATTCAGATAATCATCCAGGACCATGACACGTAGCATGACAGTTCTGAATTAGGTCTACTATTAATTTATCTGCTCTATCTGTCAGAATAATAATAAAATGAGGGTTCTTTCCCATTCAGAGAAAGCCATTGGCATTCATACTTGCCTAGAGAGTATTTTCAAAATAAAAATACATTTTGGAGTGCTTTCAGATGAGTATGCACATTACATTACTGTTAATGATGAAATGGAGCTCTCCACCAGGGAATCCTCCCTATAAACATGTAGCCTTACATGTAGTGGTTGCCTGGAACCATGCTAACAATGCAAAAAAGAAAAGAGTGCTCAGTGCATACATTGCATAACAATTGGAGGACACGAGACAGAGGCAGCATTAAATGGGCTACAACTCTAAATGAAAGCTGTGTTTTTCTTTAAGGATGAGAGCTCCATGAAAGCCAGACAGACTGTGTTCTTTGCTTACAAAAGCCCTGAGGCGAGTCCCAGTTTAGAAAGAGAGCGAGACTCTGATACGTTGCCATCCAATTTGGGAAAATATGTGACAAAAATTAGCCGTCAGGAGATGTAATGCAACTCACAAGTGACTTTGGCTCATGAACACAGGCATTCCTGAATTTATTTGTGTGTGTGTGTGTGTGTGTGTGTTGCACGGCACTGCCAAAGAAGGGAATATAGTTTGCAGTGTGTGTTTGTGCATTTGTATTTGCACAAGTTCAGTTGATAAATACAGCCACATGATGTTTTGCTGTGAGTTCTCTTGGCACCCCCCAACACACACACACACACACACACAAACCCCTCCATGCACAAGAGCTTGTCCGTTAGGAATGACGACAACTTCAGGAATGCCTCAATGGCCTCCAAACTATCCCGTGGTTTGACTAACCACTCGCTATACGTCCCACATACAGTACGAGGGCTGTTGAGTAACATAGAAAGGTGTGTGTTGTGCCATGGGCAGCTCTGCAAGAGAAGACAGACAAAGTGAGAAAGAGACAGAGGTTGAGTCAGACTGCAGCTGATCGGGCCGACAGAGGAGATGCCACAATAGTTCCCATTCAAAGCAGCAAGAAACAGCCACAGATTCAGAGGCCAAATATTGTCATCAGAGAACATTAGCCAAGGGCTGAAGCGCTGCCAAGTGGCAGGCAGAGATCAAATCTGGCTTTGATGGCCAACAGTAACCCCAATGCTCCCACCACACGCCCTCTGTGATGTTTAGTGTCTTGGGTACTGTACACACAGACATTTCTGTCTAAATAAATCCATGTTTGTTAAGCTTTCTAGCTCAAACAGATTTAACACAGTACTGTGCAGTGGAGGTGCTTTTGCATCTGATGTAGTTCCTTTTGTTTAGTCCACGCCTGTATAGTCTGCTGAGATATCATTACTTAGATTGTCTAGACATATGAAGAAGGCTATACCACATAAAAAATTGAATAAAAGTCTCAAACCCAGCTAGCAGTCCCAAGAGGATGCCATGTTCCTCACAGTGCATGGTGTTGGATTGGATGAACAACAGTAACTATTAAGCTATTCTTTGAGCTTAAGTGATTCAAAAAAGGACTACATAGAGGAAAGTCTACAAGATCCTTACAATCAAAATGTTTCATCATCTTAGGACCATAAAATCACTAATTTCATGACATTCTAGCCTGATGGTGGAGCCAGAGGAATGGCTTGCACAAAAAGTTCATCCTCCTGCGAGCTTGTTTGGAAAACACTTAGTCCAGATGATACATGTCAAAACAGCTGTAAGAACGAACCGGCGGACTATTTTACAATGGCAATGGTGTTCATAACTCCAGAAAACCAGCATTTGATTCAGGCTTAGTCCTATGATTGGCACATCCCACTAGCTGTAGTGTTGGAGATGTCACAGTGGGCAGAAAGAGAGAAATTGTTAAGGGAAAATGTCTACGATCCACAATTCCAACTTTCAAAAAGTGCTGTTCAAAATAAATGTCCTAGCAGGCTACTGAAAAGCTGGAGAGATTGGCTCGTCAGGTGGGAAATTAACTGAATGGATACAAAACAGACTTCTACAGTAGAGCCAGAGCAGCACTCAAGATGGATGTTACATGTTACACTTCATAATGCTGTCATATGATGTGCAGCTGCACTACGATGGCAAAGTTAGCGTGAGAGACAGGGAAAGGGACTTATTTGTTTACCTCTCTAACTGTCATCTCATCAGTTACTCCTCTGCTGGAAACAGACCAACCGGCTAAATGATGTCAACCTTCAGCACACTGTTTGTACGAATGAGACTTTGAATGTCACCATATGTCATAACATAACAAACCACACTGGATTGTTGTGTCGAGCAATTCATTTAAAGGTAAGTTTGATACCAACACCTTTGTCTCAAACATGACAAAAAACATGTAAATGTTGAACAGTGCAATCCCCGCTGAACTTACAGAAATGTTAAGTGGACACAGAGTACAATAGTGAATGGGCTACAAGTCATCGTAGCACTGATTTCTTCCTGCAGTACGAAGAAAACCTCTTATTAAAACCCCCATTATTCAGCTCTGTACTTGTTTATTATTCTTATGACTGTGACAGACATGTAGGTGGACAAGAATACATAAATTGCGAGATATTAAAATGTTGGTATAACCAATATATGAACTTTTACTTTCCATAATGATGACAAGTGTGGGGTATGTTGATATTGAGTTACAGTAGTGACAGCAATCACTGAGACTATTGCTTTCACAATGGGGGTGGGGGTGGGGGGGTCGTAATGTAGGTGTACAGTAGTTTAGGAGAACAAAAGACAGAGAGACTAAAACTGAGAATCACATGGTGCTGTAAAACTGCCTTGTCATATTTTACCAGAGCCCATTTTCAGACTCCCTCAGAGGGGCTCAACACATGGATGATTACTATACTATTACTGCTGCTGCTGCGCCAGTTGTCTGGCAGGAAGACACGTCTGGCCCTGGCTGCCGCTGCCCCCCCCACCACCTCCCCCAACCCCTTCCATTCGTTCCAGACTGGAATGCCTATATTTAGAGTGCTCCTTTCCGCTGTTATGGCTTTTGGATCATTAGCCTCGTTTAACCCTTCTTTACCTCCAGTGAGCTGATTGGCTGGGGGCATGCCCCCCCCCCACTTCAAATCCTGACTTCACTGCCCCACCTTGTGTGAGTGTGTGTGTGGAAGGGGGGGGGGGCATGACTGGCAGCAAAGAGAAAGCATAGCCACCCAATAGGAGCCTGAGGGTCACGACTTCTGATGAAGGACAAAACAAAAGATGATGATAATGATGATGTGTGGCTATTTTGGGGATCGGTTTCTGACTTGAATGTTCATTGGTGGCACTCTTTACTCTCATCTTATTTAGTTTGACATGCGAGGGCGTGGCAGAAGGATGGCAACGCGGATCGGTTAGTGGGTGACCCCCTGACCATCCCCCTGATGCCACAATTATACCAAAGCTCAGTTTAAGAAATATCAAGATCTGCTGGGCAAGTTGCCATGAAATGAATAAAGCAAGTGTGGCCTAGCAAAAATGTCCACTCGTGGTAACGGTATTGTAAAATGTAACAGGACTACCAAAATGTTTGCTGACTTTGCCTTGAACAGCGTATCAAAGTCCCATACTATATACTCACACAATACTAAGTCTACACTATGTACGCATGTTGACGTTCATGCTGTAATTTGGCAGTTAGTAAAAAAGAAACTAATCTACACTACTGTTCTGTATACAAAATGTACAAAGTATACACTGACAGACGTTAATCAAACTTTAGATCACTAATAGTTTTAAGAAATTACATATAGCAAGTCAGAGTACATTTCCATTTCTCTATATTTATTTGAAATACAGTATTTTACAGGTTTTTCCAGATGCTAATAGCTCCTCCATTGCTGTAGTGCTGTTACATAATAGGACAATATTGTCTGTAAACCTCCTACCAGCAGTACTATGGCAGCATGTAGTATGCAACTGTGAGGCAGCTCATGACAGCATCTAATTATTTTTAATCTGGAGTGATTATCCAGAACGTTGAATATAGAGAGAATATCTGGGCAGTATTATAATACAGTAAGAGAAACTGAAGGACTCACAAACACACATCCAAGATAAACACTGAATACTCCAGGACATACCCTTGCCCCAAGCACATCATCTTCATAACAAAGTGGTGGAAATGTGAGACAATCCTCGCCCCCCCCAAATTAAAGAGTTCATCACCAGCGGTGAAACTGTTCTGGGCCATCACACATCTGCTAAAGGAGGATTTACTTCTTCCTATTTACATCTTGGCACCTAGATTGTCCTCGTCTTCCCATCTCCATAGCTGAGCACTGATAAACAACATTGGCCTGCCAAGTTTTCCCAGTTTGTTGATTACTGTTGGGTCTGTCTTGATTTAGGGCGAGTGGGACTAATCCAAGATGATGTGTGTGATCTATCTATCTATCTGTCAATCCATGGCTCCAGTTAGCCAGAGAAGGCTGAATGAGCCTCCACACACCACACCACAACATGCAAACAGACTGTGAATCAGGAGGGACTTGATGATTCTCAGTGTTTCTCTGCTTGAATTGATCTGATTACAGCACGTAATAAGACGTCTTTTTTAAAAGATATCTTCTACATAGACTTTTCCACCGCTATTTTGTATATCTTGCCAAAATATACATATACGAAGAATAAAATCAAGTGGAACTTTCAGAACAAATTCAACTATTTCAAAACATGTAGCTTTAGCAGAAGAGCTGATATCTCTTGGTTTCTGTCCATGGTGTGGTGATATGTCTTGGCTGTGTATGTGTGTGTGTGTGTTCATACCGGTGTGGATCTGCCGATGGGCCTCCAGGGATTCCTCAGTCTGGAATTGGGCACCACACTGGTCACAAACTATGGCCTTCTCACCAGCTGGACAACGACAAGAGACAAGAGCGCAGACGATTATTACACATTCACACACATGTACCTCATTTATTAACGCTGTGTGAAATGGAGAGAGAAAAAAGGCAAAATAAATAACATTAAAGCAAAATTCACTTGAGACTGTCAACACTGAACACTGCTCAGAGGGTCTTCACACTGTCGCTGAAATTTTAAGATAAAATGTTTCATGATTTGAAGCAAAAAAAAATGCAACCACAACACACTCAGAAGGGTACCCCGTATTCCAAAATGTATTGCTTTGCAACTTTTAAAAGACAAACAGTGAACTGGGAGAAAGTGTTTGGATTTGGGGAGCTTTGAGTAGCTACAACAGAACCAAGGAGTGAATCTTTAACACCGCTAACCAATACATCAATGATGAAATGAGCTTATTGCAGATATCGCAGAAACTGCAAATATGTCGGCTGATAAGGAACAAGAAATGCAAAAGCCAAAGATTTTCCATTAGAGAACACTGACAAGTTTACTTTTCAACACTAAAATGTCTTGCTCAGAACATATCTCACTCACAATTCTTTAGAAAACAAATTTAAGGGATCCTTATCGTAGACGTTTTTCAATGCTATGTGTTTATGCCAAAAAAAAATGGCATAAGATATTTTTAAACTGTCAGAAATATCAATATTGGTATTGGCCTAAAATATCCAGCACTGGTGTGGCTCTAATGCTCTACTCTTCGAGCAAGAATCCCACACGCACAAGACTTTCTTATCTATGAATGAATGAATATTGAGTTGAGATAATTTTAATTAAGCTTTTTTATTTATTTTATTTTTTTACAAAGACTGATTCCATATGACCACATCTTTCTCATTCCAATGCACAACCTGTGTGATAATAAGCAAAACGTTGTAATAAGCTATGAAATAATCCATCACTTGCATGTGATTTGGCAGAGGACTGATATCTGATATGACAACATGGAAATGCTTATGTTTTGCAGTCTGATTCTGTATTTTCAGGAATATTATGGCTTTCATTATTTGATTCTCTTTCATTTCTTAGAATTTAAGTTAATATTTTTCAGTATTTGATTGATTAATGGGTGTATTGTAATATGTAATTTAACCTTGATTTAGATTTCAATCCTATCCACCTTCAGATTGGTCAGATTAAGCTTCAAATTTAATTAATATGCAAATAGTGGCAGGGGGTGCCATCTCCTTCCACATAGATGCTTGATGTGGGCTAATTTACCCCCCAAAAATATAACAGTAATAATTATAGAGTCCATTATTTGTGACAGTTCATGTGACATACTCAGTAGGAATGGGGCTTAGTCCAAAAGCACAATATTTTCTAGCTTTGCTATTCTTCAAGTCTAATTTCTCTAACTTCCAGATCAATAAACATTCAAAAGTGAACACATTTTATGTCAATATATACTGCAGACCCACATGAATACATTTAGTGTGTGCACAAAGTGTATCAGCTTTATATACTGAGGCTGATACATTTCTGTTTTTTTTTTCAAACTCTTCAACGTCTGTTGCATCACAGTCTGCTTCTGTTTATGCAAATAGATCAAGTATGCAGCACTTGAGCTGTGGTCTAGATTGCCATGTTCACCTATAGTTTATGAATGTGTGCAACCTTGTACAACAATAAAAGGAGATACAAGAGCCTGGAATGCACACAGGTGCTGTTGGAGGGCAAAATCAGATCAGGCCCAGGCAAACGACTTTTTATGGCTTGGCAACTAGCACTGTACATGCCATACACATCACACAGCAAACAGACGCACACACAGAACACACACACACATTTAACATCTGGATATTCTGTGTGCAAAATAGCTGTGTGTGTGTGTCTGTTTCCAGTGAAAGCACAGAGCGATCTCTCCCGACCAGACCTTGGTTTGTTCTTGGCACGGCCTCCTGGGTTACGACACCTCCAGAGAGAGAAAGAGAACACAATGAAAACAGGAAGCCAATTCTTAGATGACAGAAAAAAAAACCCAGAGAGAGATGGCTTGCGTGGTTTTGCAACCGCAGAGACATTAGGGAACGGTCTGTACTGTAATAAGCCCTACCAAAAGCAGAAATGACACGGACCGTACATGACAGAGTGTGCCTGCCAGTGGAGCGCTTATGCAACAAGTTATGCAAAAGAGGGTGTGCTGCACAAGTGAGTGTGACTAGATCATAAGCCACTTCAATGCAGCCTTAACAACATGCACATCCTAGATTTGTCTGTGATATCACACAATTTATTTCCATTTAACAACTTCAGACTAAATAGACAGAGCTGGTGAGCAATGTCCTTTTTAATTGGCTGCATATTCAAGAGGCATAATTTGTAGTGCGAGCGTATGGCGCGCCAGTGTCAAATGCACAGATGAGCATATGGCCGAATTAGCTGGCAAAAGCAGCCACTTAACCTTTGGAGAACAAGACATGTAGTGGAGATGTAGACAGAAGCCCCCAACATACCCACTAGTGTCCCTCATTTGCATTAAACACATAGTACTTCTTTGCTGATTCATCATTGATGGATCAACTGTAATTTTTTTTTTTTTTTTGCATGCTACGGTTGCTCAGCTACTGGACTCCATCCTATTGATTTGAGCTCATTGATTGCCTGTGCAAGGACCAACTGGGACAATTTTATGACCATACAAGTGCAACCCTGACTCATACATATCACTGCTTTTACTTCTGACAAACTAATCTTAAAAGGGCCATTTTGTGTTTTTAGCCCATCTACCACATGCACATACACTTCACGTAGTGTCTTAGCTAAAATATGGGATTTTTCTGCGTTCCTAGCAGCTACTGAGCAAAATAAATTTCCATAATCTATGAAAATCTATTTGAAATCAATTGAAACCTAAGTAAATAAATAGCAGTGAATATTATGTCACAAGTAAGTTTCATGAAAAGTTTCGATTTACAGTCTCCCTTCCTTCATTGCCACCACTGAGGTGCCCCTGAGCACAAGGGGCAATTAACCCCCAGCTGCCCCAGGTGGGCTCCTCAATGGCCAACAGAGCAAAGTGCGATAGTACCGTGCAGCTTCCATGTGTGCAACGGTGTGTTCCTGGAAAAGAGCATTCACCAAAGCTCACCAAATCTAATTAGGTTATAGAAATGAATGGAGACCAATGGCTGCCTGGAAGGTAAGAAAAACACACTCACAACTATGGATTGCAGTATTGTAAATTATAGGTGATTTGCAGTAAATCAGCTTAACACTGGCATGGTTACGACAAGTAATGGCTCCGCCTCACAGACAGTGGTGCTACACTATAACCAGTCTTCTGGGAGGCCAGGAGGCGTGTGCTAAATGGGCCAGGGATAGGATTTTAGTGCAGGGCATGCCCCTGCTTGTGGCACAAGGACATAAATTGTCAGGAAATGCCTGCATGGTGCCTTGCTTCAAGGAGAATGGAGTTGTGTGAGGTCACCGTAGGGCAAAGGGGGGAGGAAAAGTGGGAGCACAGGATCCCAGTGTACACACAGCCAGGCAGCCACCCAGCCAGATGCCCGTCACTCTAGTTAGCCAGCTAAGTGCTAACAGGGGGCCCTGTGCTTGGTAACAGCCGCCATCAGCCATTTTCACTGCCAAATTAAAGTGATAAATCTTGAGGCCCCTTTGATCGCAAGAGGGTGAGCTTGTTAGTTAGGAAAGACGGGGTAACTGGGACAGAGGAGACACACACTTGACATCAGCTGTTACTCTTGTCACGTGTGTTCTCAATAATTGTTCTCTGTGAACAAAAAAACGTACACTCTAACCAGGGGCTCATTCAAAATTACACAGATGAATTAAAAAGGCACTTTATGTCAACATCAAAATGAACCTGATCTTTGATTTCATTAAGCCAGATTTTTATTTGCACAAAACAAACATTAAAAGGGTGGAATTCCCCTTCAGCTCACCGGGAACATTTGGAATGAATGAAAACTAAAAGCTAATGTGAAGTAAATAAAAATGAACCATCACAAAACTAAATCTCTAAATGGTAGACTTGCCCAGTTTACTCTGTTAGTGGGGAGTCCAGTGCCACATTGCTACAGAGTCAGCCCTCAGTGGACATAAGAAAAGTTGCACAACCCATGCTGAGTTAGTGTATGTGAATGTGTGCATGTCTGGAGGTGGCGATCAGGTGCCGCATGCCACCGAAGCTGCTTCCCTTTTCGCTTCCCTCTCTGAAATATTGCACAACTGTTGTTGCAGCGCAGGGTGGCTCAGTTATTTCATAAAGGGCTATAAAAGAGAACAAGTAAACTTCCTACAAAGCCTGTCTCATATATACTGTAAAGTTTCAGCTTGATCTATCTTAACGTCCCTTCATTCCTCCTTTAATGAAAACTTTCCTGGTGCCACAGTGCAACTTTTTAGAAGCACTACATATTTCATCAGCTATTGTTTCTGTTAATGCTAGTTTAAACAGCAGCTGCAAGTGTATGCTAGGTAGTAGAAGGATCATATCCGGTTCTTTGGTTTCCTGAAAAGGCAAATTGTGCAATTTTATATAAACTTACGCTACCATAGCAGGCCCTGCTAAGTGCATGGAAGCATTGTTATTTAAGTTGCTCATGAGCTCTAAACTTACAATGCTAAGTCTAGTTTATGTAAAATCTGTGTCATTAAAGTCAAGTCTCAGGTCTACATGTAGAAACACAAGTGAAGTCAATCCTATCACTCACACCTCTGTTGTGACTCATAAGTCTCTTTGTTACTGTTGTAAACATGCTCTATAAATAAAACTTGTGATAACTCTTGGGTCTAGTTGACTCTAGGTACTCTTACCACTTCCCACTTATTCAAGAGTGTTTCACTTAAAGTTAACTGCTGTGGGCTTCAACCAACAGTGGCAACATTTAGACGTGATGAGGATTGTGGATTAGCCCACTGAGCGGGCCTCACAGGGAACTGTTGGTTCATTCCCTTGCCTGTAATTTCCCCTGACACACTAAGTGCTCGTTCTCCCATTTTCCTAAAGAAGGTGGTGTGTATTGGTGCATTGTCCTAGATGCTATCACACTCTTTCCATGTGTGCTAGGATCAAACCATCGTAATATTATGAAGCAGGGATGGAGACCAGAGAGAAAGTAACACACACACACACACACACACACACACACACACACACACACACACACACACACACACACACTCCAGCTCAGCTATGTGATCTCATAATGCCGCCATTCAGAGGCTCTTCTCATTCAAAAGAATATGTCAGAGACAGAGAAAGGCCCTGTTTGTTTGGGGCGATACTCCTGCTTTTCTGTACCTCCTGTGGAACAATAAATATTTTTTTGTGACTGTATGACCGCACTCAGAATTTACACTGTTGTTCCAACCTACTTTCTTTCACAGGTAGTGTATTTGCTAAGTTTGCAACAGATGTCCCCCATTGGGGACCCCAGTCTAAACAGAATCTTTCATCAAAGACAATCTCAGAATTAAACATAAGAGTTAGAGAACCTGTCTTTGCTCATAGCGACACACAAAAAGTAGGCCATCATGTTGATACGAGAGCTAAACATTTCATCCTGCACGGCAGATAAAGAAAATATTGTTTCTTCTTTAACAACCACTGGCCATTTCATAATCTGATGAAGCCATCAATCTTCCCATTGCATCACATGAATTAAATTAAATTGTTTAACCAGCTAAATATGTTACTGACATTAAGAGAAAATGTATTGTGATTGCGATTGTGCAGTTTTTTCAGAAAAAGAGCAAAGTCATGCAACGACCTTGTTTCCTGCAATATAGTCTCACATGCCCACTGGCATGAGATGGCATGACACTATTTAGCGTTCATCACACAAAACAACCCTGTCTAAGAGCTTCCACATTGAGGAAAGGTTCAACAATAGAGCTCGACTGTTCCAAGAGAATAAGCCTGCTGTAATACATGAAATGCCAAATTCAACTCCGGACAATCTATTGCACATAAAAACAACATGGTAAACAAATGACTCCGGTGCATATGAATAAAATGCCAGCTGTCTTTATGACTACGCTGCAGTCAACCTGTGGAATTTACCTGTACTTTCTTCTAATAAAATACATCAGCCTTGTTTGGTGAGAACCAGCTAATATCATCCTTTTGGTCAGAAGTGTTGCAACTGAATATATCAGTAACATTTAGCTTGAACTAGCAAGTTTTGTGTCTTGTCTAAATTTTAAAGTTGCAAAAGACTGAATTTCTAATTGGCTGGCCGAAAAGGAACTTGTGAAGGTTAACTTGAAACAAGAAAGTTCAGATTTGTATCCCCTCACTTTAGTTCCTCTGCAACATTGGTTCTTGCAGGGCATCAGTTTACTGTATGTGCCCATATTTCTGCAGTAAGTGGTTGAATGATTTGTTCTCAGGAGTCAGGAAGGCTAAATGGGAAATTAAAAAGGCTAATTACAGTGTATCTGTCGATGGTCGACCAATAGCACACTCAGTGGTTTTAAACAGTGTAAACAGAGAGAGAGAGAGAGAGAGAGAGAGAGAGAGAGAGAGTGAGAGAGAGAGAGAGAGAGAGAGAGAGAGAGATTAGGTAGAGAGAACGTGCATGTTTGTGTGTGTATGTGTGTGAGACAGAGGAGGGAGGGAGGCAGACAAGCGCAGTCACTAACAAAAACATAGCCTGGCTGTTCACTGAGCCTACATAAATGGCTTACGTAAGACAGTACTCTCAGTACCAAAAAACAGCAAAAATCCATAAACACACACAGACAAC
>JAVQJD010040069.1:0-26570 GCA_036023655.1 Nannoperca australis
CACACACACACACACACACACACACACACACACACACACACACACACACACACACACACACACACACACACACACACACACACACACACACACAACTCACCTCCTCTCTCCTGAGAACTCAAACTTGATCCTGACATCGTCCTGCAAGACAACAGAAAGGTCAAAGAGGGGACACAGGACACCATCAAAGTGTAATAAGAAAGGCTGTGCTTTAATTATTGTGTTTTTAAGACCCCCATAACTGTCAGAGATGTGACTTTCCCAAAAGAAAATACTTGAACATTGTACTGTCTCCATTGCTACATCATGGTGAATATGGAAAATGGTGGTGGTCTTTCCCGGGGGGGGGGGGCAATCTCTGGTTTTAAGCAAACACTGCACTGCACGAGTTGTCTACTTTGACTATTCTCTGCGGCTGCAGCTGTGGTAGAAAGTGAGGGTGGGTGGGCTTCTGGCTGCTTTTCCCCACACGAACAGAGAATATTTTTAGAGAAGAAGTTGAAAATAACTGCATTTAATACATTTTAGATGAAGCGGTAACCTAGTTGTAGGTAGGATGGCTATATCCGGAATTCATCTGTCGTTTGGCTAAATTAGCCAGCTGTGTGGGCTAAAGGAAATACTGTAAGAAACAAGAATATAGCTACGTGGGTGATAGACAATTAAACAATACTTTGTTGTAGCAGCGGTCCAAAATTTAGTCACAAGAAACAACATTATTTTGTCAGCATGTAAGACCCTCCTGACTTCTAAATAGAAGTGTCATTTATACTGAACACAACTTAGTGACTCGTGAATCTCAGAATAGATCTTTCCCCCAAGTGTTTTTACCCACAGTGATGCCCGGAGGGGATTCATGCTGCAGACAGAAGACTGCCCACTGCCCGTCACGCTTCTCACACTTCCTTATCATCACATCCTCACCTCAACCTCCCTTGGCTGTTATAGATCTACAGCACTGAAACGGCTTCAGATGCATTTCATTTTAACTGAACTTCCATAAATGTTTGTTTACGCATGGTGCCAGGATGTAAAATCGAAGGCCATTAGATTGAACCCGAGTAGTCTGACTTATATGAAGCCTGGATAATAACACAGGTATTACCCTGTCACTCAGCACCGTTTCCATTATACCTGGGTTTATATCCTGGTTTATGTGGACAACTTTACACAAGCTTGAGCTTCCAAACCATTTGTAGGCTTAAAGTCCTCTGAAGTGTTATGCAGCAAGCTACACACCACCTGTCTGTTGGCCTGGGCCGGTGTCTTGCGGCTGTCATACGACATCACAGGCTGGTGCCGCGTCATCTGGAGGGCGACCAGGTCCTTCATTATAGAGTGGAGAGCCTGCCTCTCATCTGAAGAGGATAATGAGTTGAGAAAAAAACACAATTAAAGTGTGGATTGGAAAATGGATGTGCTGTGTGTGCGTGCATGACAGAAGCAGAGAGACATGAGCACTTAGTTCTGCACTAAAAGGTGTGTGCCGTCTTTAACTACACCCATATGGAGACTATCCTGTGACAGGGTACTGGAGGCAGGGAAGGACTGCAGTGTTTTTGATATGCCTATTCCCTCGTTTGATCTCAGAACAAGCTCTGCCTTGGCTGCACAAGCTCACGAAGAGAAAATATTCTCCTTGTGTAGCTTGGACAGACATCACACAGCCCCGGGGCAATGGAGAGAACCAGACCCCCATCTCCACAACACCGAATACCAATCCTTCACCCGACGGTGTTTGGAGCAGCAGCTCACACAGGCTTTGGGCCTCGGGGATGGTGTTTGGTGTGAGTGTGTCTGCTTTTATCTCCCGCTGTGAGGAAACCATGCTCTTAGAAAGACTTACTCATTGTGATGATGTTTGCGTACGTGGTCTACAATCCAGTCTTTGGAAACTGTAGTGACAAAAACAGAAAGCAATTAGTTATAAGAAAAGACGCATAATAACTGAGGCGGACACTATTCTTGTTAATATGCTTTTGCTTGGAGACAGAGCAGAAGGATGCGAGTCACTCCGTCAGACAGGACATGACATATGATAAAGGTTATCAGGACGTGTCAGTATGCGAGCACCTCAGCCCATAACACATGGCCTCAGTGGTAGACATCGCTGAGACGAGAAGGAAAAGGGAAATTACAGTATGAAACCTGAAGGCCGGCATGACAACGTGGCTGCACTGCACCCTTGTTATTTAGTATCTAGGTTATAATGTAACACTAAACAGAGAATCTAATTTACATTTACAGCACAGACCCGTCTGCATAATTCCTTGCAGGTGTGTATAAAATGTAACGTGAGCCTGCAGAACATGAACCCAACGAATTCTCTGAGTGCAGGCTGAATGAGAAAGTGTGCAGTGCGTGTGAGGATGTGCGTTGTGTGTCTCGCCCGTGAGAAAGAATGACAATTGGAAACGGCTGCAATTCAAGCTGCACTGGCAGCGACTCGTCTGGCACAGTTCATATGGGACGAATGTTTCGTATGCCATTTTATTATCTACCAACTTCAAACGTCTCTGATTGCACGAGCTGCAACTGTTGCTGTTAACAGGGTCATGTTATCTGCCCTGTTTAAGGCGTCAACAGCTTTATTAACTGAGGCATTTCCTTCAATGGAGAGGGTTTCCCCCAAATTGGTACCAGTAAAGCAGAGAATGTAAACTAATTCAACAAAGGAGAAGAGAACCGGACTCGTGTTCTTGTGACTGTGAGGTCCCTGTGTTTGTTTAGTACTTGTATATGCCAACAATGTCTGAGAGAAATGGCAGTTATGCAGATATGACTTCTCACTTTCAACAAAAGCAGAAAACGGGGAACAAAACCAAAAGACAATAACTTACCCATCAAATCAGATTGGATTCAAATAAACTCTCTACCTCGGCTGCACTGATCCTACTTTTCCTCTACTCAGGTGTCTGCTGACGCTGAATCCCATCCGATACCAGAGCTGTCTTTTTCAAACATTTTCAATCTGTGCAGCTCCCTGCGTGATCATTTTTAACTTGAAGCCAGGGGTTGCTGTGGTGATAAAAGCTCCCATTGTGGATGCAACGACATTGATAAAGAGACTGTATATAACGTGGATCTGTAGCATCTGGCGGGCATCGGATCCGCTTCATAAGAGCAGCATTAGCACAGATATCATTACGGAGATCAGGATTGGTGGATTTACCATAACCATCATTGTGATGTTCCAGGATGATAACTAACTGTTTGTTCTGGTCACGAGCCAATTCATACATACATTTACTTACACGTAACTCTAAGTTACAACAGCAACCGACGTTGTGTCACTTCAAATAAGATTAACCTCACAGATCAGTCATTTCCCATAAGTCCACAGTAAACAAAGCAAGTGCTTCACCTTGACATGTGCCTTCCCTCAACACAAGCACATGAGTTCTGTGGTTAGGTTCCCGGTAAGCCTGGAGAAGTAACTAGTTACATTTACAATATAAGTGTGACATAAACACAGGACAGAGGCTGTGACGACCGTGTCTGAGGATGGAGCCACCAGAAGAGGCTGCAGGATGCAGGAAACTAGTTGTGTGTGCAGCAGGCAGCATCGGCACCTGAGGCAACTCATTGACTGTGGATTTCTGGGTAATAATCACCCACAGGAATGCCAGGCATGTCCGTCTGTGGTCGGCGGAGCGCTGCCATGTTGCTTTCAAGTTTACGCCGCTCTCACGTTCCCACTGCCAATGGAGTGGGTGCCAAGGACTTTAGTGCTTCAACCCCTTGAAGCTCCGGCCTTTTTATCCCCTACTAAATAACACGGCGTTTATGAGGTGTGCAATTCTCCTACTGGTTGACGTACAGTCAGTACAGGACACACAGGACAGCCATTATCTCCTCTCAACCTCACGGGGGTTCTTGTTGTCAACAACACAACTACTAACCTCTCTGTAATTCCCCCGCTCCCCTCTTCTCTCTCCTGCTTCTCCTGATTTCAATTACCTCCCAAGCGGAATGCATGGAATTCTATGGAGAAGGAGGCTGTGCTCTACCAGCCCAGTCAGCTGTGCCTGCTTTATTTTCCTTGTATCACATTTCCAGGACTTGCAGGATTTACATGGATTTTCCTCCCCCCCCCTTCTCTGTCTGCTTTGAGAGGTGTTTAGTCTGGGGCTGTTTTTCCCAGCCACAGTTCTTACTCTGTCTCTGGCCAGTGATGCATCTGGACTCTCACTGTAAAATCCCCTGGCCTGATGTCTCTCCTGTCTCAGGTGCACATGTGTTTTGGGTTCAGGGCAACCCACCACATTTGAATATTGCAAGCTAGTTCTTTCCTTAGGTTTCAAACACCCTTTGTTGTATTTTAAAGGCAAACATACTGGTACATTCAAACTGACAAAAAAATAAGTGTATGTACAATCTCACGGTGCAGATAGTCTGAGATTTTTTTAAATGCTGCTTATTCTGCATGTGCAGATAAGGATGGGCGTTGGTAAAAGGTCAAAGAAAAGTTAACAAAGATAACAGAAAAGGAGGGCCTTCTGTAGTTCATACAGCACACACTGATACAGGTGGTGACCCACAGCATTTTGTCTTCAAGACAAAACCAGGACAGTATCACATGAAGGACCTATACGAACGAGAGGCCTCCGTCTCGTGGACCCACAGGTTTGTGCAGGGACTTTTCAAAGCCTGGAGCTTGAGTAAACACACCTCACCATAACTGTGGCAGAAATCCAACCCTGGGCTTGGTTGGAGGTAAGGCGCGTGATAGGCTGAGAGACTAAGTATTTTGCAGCACGCTCCGTTATGTCTCCTCTCACCTTTACGTCATCCCTTTGAGTGACAGTGGCAGGTGGGTCACACAACTGAGACACAGTCGCACATTACAGAGGAGTAATCCATCTGTTTAAATGTTACATCCAACAGAAAGGTGCTGAGGTAATACATTGTGCAAAATACTGCACAAATTAAACTGCTTGAGGCAGAAATCTGTGGAGATGTTGGTGAGTTGGAGGGGAGAAAGGTAGTGTGTAGTATTCCAGCTGGGAGACTCAGTGTGAAAGTCAGAAATCTAAACACCTACTGTGGTGAGCATTAAGCCTTTTAATTGATTCATGTTTTTTGCTTCACATTAGTGCAACTGTGGCACTATTTTATTCACTCTTTTAATCTGCCTGCCTTGGCAAGCTAGTTGCTAATACTGTACCTCCATGCATTTGGTTCTGCATTCATGTGACATGGGAATAATAACAAAAGCAAAAACCTGCTGTGCACATTTTTACTTGGTGCACGGACTACCACTAAACAACAACTACATCCAAGTTATTCCCATCATGTTCTGGTGCTGCAGAAGGTTTGTTGACATCAGTAATACTTGTAAACACAGCTGTCAAACTGGCCTATATTTTCTATCATGATCCGCTGGTAAACACAGATGTGCTGGTTTTTCATCTTTCAGTCAAACTCTTGAAAGTATGCATGATTATACCTGTAACGTATTGAGTCGGATAAACGTTTTCTCACTCTACCCTTTGTCTTACATTTGAGTGTATATATTTTAAAGCAAAAGACTTGCTCTCCATTTCATTGTAGGTGTGTCTTTATTAGCGGTCTCACAACTAATTGCCATCTTATAGCCCCATTTTGCTGCTCTGAAACTGTAGTGCATGAGCTGACTTGCGCCTCATTCCAATGATGCTTTGGGTACCAGAAGGACTGCTGTTAGTAACAGTCTCGTTTCTTACCCTGCAGCATTACCAAAACATCTAAAATACCTTCAGTGGGTCACGTTAAACCCATGCAAGAGTTTTAATCTGTTCTGTTTGTGATTGATTGTAAAAGAGAAAGCATGCTCAGTGGGGGTCAGTAGAAGCACCTGACAGTCCACATTACATGCATCTTATAGTACCTGTCATAAGAAGGGTGGTGTAAAAGACCATTTAAAAGCAGGGCAGTAGCACAGAGGACTCTGAACTCATGTCCCATAAAGCAACTTAGCAACCACAGCTTCTGCTATTTATACGCTTTAAAGACCTAATCATGTATTTTTGGACTCTGTCTATTTAAGTTACCACTTGAGGCCAACAAAAAATAAATAGAGGATCCAGTATTTTCCCACCTGACTTATAGACATTTATGTTAAAATAACAAACAAATTGTTGTGTTGGTACCCGGGTTGCATTTGCACCCTTGTAGTTGCAATTATTCCCACGATTTGAATGCAGCGTAATTCACTCCTCACATACCTGTCTAGTCATCCCTGTCACGTGAACAACCGCTCACCTGTCGCCTTGACGACCTTGGTCAGGACGAGACCGGGCTTCTCCCGCGTGCAGCTGACTCCGGTTACCGTCGTCTCGCGTCCATCGGTGCCCTCCGTCACACCGACACACGGGGGGAGCGTGTGTGCGCGTGTGAGTGCGGGGGCGCCATGGCGGGGCTGACCCCCCCAGGTAACAGGGGGTTCGTCTTCTTCCGCGGAAAATTAAAGCACTCACACAAACAACTTTCCAGGTTGTAAAAAAAACCTCAAAAAACCCCGGTCACACGAGACAGCTGTGAGTTCTACAGAGAAACCGATCGAACACGCGCACGCGCACGCTCCAGCTGCAGCCTCGGGGCTCTGGAAAACTTCAACTTCCACAACATGTTCACACATCAACGCTCAAACAGGCTTTGCGTGGCAGGGAACCGCGTTAGATACTTACAGAAACGACCACGCGCGGTGGAACAACACCCGTGTGGCCTGCACGAGATCCATCCGTGAGAAGAAGCTCGCCAGAGGAAACTAACGGTACGATTTCCGTGATTTTGATGGCCTCTCTTCCTGCTAAGTTTGCAGATTTCCCTTCCAGTCTAGGCTGGAGACGTCTTTACTTTCCTGATTGCTTTAAATGCACCGCATTGCAACTTGAATGTGGATCCAAACATAACTGTACACATGAAGGCCTGCGACCACAGCACGGGTGGAATCAGTCAGTCCACGCACGAAGTGAAGTGACCACGGCAGAAAAAACACTACCTGCACACGTTTGTTCTACACATGACCCGACGTGTTCTGTCAAGCAGGCCAGACTGGAGAAACTCCCTCGATGTTCAGACTTCGCAGAGCTTCGGACTCTTGAATCGCGGTTCCTTTAGTATTTGTGTGAAATTCAAACGTGAGATTAACGTGACAGAAAAAGCGCAGTCTTTTCCACAGACAGAGACACAGAGTTGTCCGGTTTCTGTAGCCGAAGGCAGTTCTACAACTTCCCCCCGCAACCAAAACAAAGTAAGAAATGATCTTCAGCCGAATACGTCAAACTTCCTGACAGAAAAAATATCACCACCGGAACCCGCTTTTATGTTTCCAACAGGTCGTGAAAGTTATGCTCCAGGATCGACTCCATGTTGTCCAAATTCTTCCGTGTCCGTCGTCCACACGTCTGTAGCGACGTGGGTTTTATTCCCGGGGGGATTTCTGATTACTAAACTATCTATATTAGCGCCGCGCAGCTGCGGGGACGCGCTGACACTCGGCCGAAGTCCTCGGGAGCGCGCACAATGTTATTAGTGGAGCGGCCCAGCCGTGACGTAGATCATGCTTATGCTAGCTTCAAGGCTGTAGGAAAATCGGAAAGCATTGTAATCTGACTATATATTCACAAATCAGTATATAAATGCAAAATAACAAAGGTTACCCACGTTTTCGCTAGATTTAAGTCAATTTAAAGAATATATTAAAATTCTCAAACTTGTAAACACAAAAAAAGGAATAAAACTGTCAAACTGTACAGAGAACTCTTCTTTTTTATTTTATCATTGGAGTTTATCTCAATTCATAAACAATATATTAACTTGTTTCTTTGTATACCATTATGAAGAGTACATGTTTGCACAGTATTTTACTATATTTTCTCAATAAAGATTGAAGAGAAAAAAAAAACAACTAGGAATATCAGAATTTTCCATCATTGCCTTACTTCATCATCCAAACGAATCTTTACTGAATAAACAAACAGTGGTGGGGGACGTTTTCAGATCCAGTAAAAGTACTAATTCCACACTGTAGAAATAGTAACAAGTAAAGTTTCTTCCATGAAAATGTTTCGCCTGTAAGTAGAATCAGGAGAAGTTCTCAATGTAGAAACATGTGACTGATATATTATTATATCTCATCAGATTATTATTAATTCATGAAAAAGGAGGATGTTACTGTTGTAGTTGGTTGAGGTGGAGTTCATTTGGACCTATTTTATATCAGATTATTTTTATTATGGATTAATCTGATGATTATTTTCCTGTACAAAGTGACACCTTCACAATTGTTAGTTTTTTGTCTAACAAATAGTCCGCAAGCTACATTGCAGATTCCGATTTCACAATATGATTAGTTTATAAAATAATGAATCGTTCTCAATAACACAACAATACGTAGTTAAAATCAGTTTCATATCAAAAAGCTGTAACAAAATGCTGCTTTCACGTTAATACAAAACATTTTCCTCCCGGGAGTTCAAGGATTTAGCCATCTTTACATCAATAAACACACTACAATCACTGCATTAAATCAACACCAGCATTTAATTTTTTTTCTCCAAAAGCATGTAAAAAAAAAAAAGAAGAAAAAAAAAGAAGAAAGAAAATGCACAAAATGATTGTGTATATTGGCGTAGGAAGGGGGCGCTTACATTTTCAAATGTTACACTTCCATACCACAACTAAGTAATAGAGAGAAGGGGGAATAGAGGAGACTGTATACACAGTCCAAGCGTCCTTTTGCTGTAAGGCCACCTCAATCCACAGGTCAAGTCTAATACAGAATACATTTTCAAAGATGCATACATTTAAAATGTCTTGATGACAACAGCATTGGAAAGTAAGTCCACATCAAGTTTAGCACAAAAATGAAATGACTCACAGGTTTAACATTTAAAACGTTAGACTGCAATCATTAACCTGAGCCTCTTGGCACCAGTGTAAAATGTACCATGTCCGCTCTGTCACACTTAGAAGTTGCAATTCACAGATTCTGCAGTTGTACCTTGGCAAACTGCTAACAGAGAACGACAAAGACGCTTGATTTTAAAGCATTCTCAGGGATCCAGAGGAAAATATAAAATATACATTGTCACACACAATAGAATTAGAATTATTGTACATAATAAATGGATAAAAAGTGGTTAGATAGGAAAAATGGCTGCTGGTTGAGTGAAGTAATCCTATGTTACAGAGTGGGGCTTTAGAGTAAGCAGGTCTGTTTTTGAAAAGGCATGATCAGGAGATTTCTTTGTAAAGATCTGTGCACTCAAAGGTCTTATTTGAAAATGCAATAAGGTCAGGTATTTATTTCTAAGGCTTCTCTTTTGAAAAAAAAAAAGTGAGTATAGCTTTCTATTCTGCACAGCATGCTCAGATTCACAGTAAACCTTCAGTCACAAAAAGTAATTTGTGTCATTCAAGTGTCAGTCAAGTCTCAGCGGTATCAGACATATTCTAAAAAAGAGATATTTGAATGGCTTTAGACTCATTCGTTGTGTAGAATGAAATAAAGATGAGGGAATCTTGTCTAAGTGGGTTCATTTCTCTTAGGTGTTTGAATTAAATACGATAAAAAGTGGCTGGAGTGCAGCAGCTGTACTGCAGACCGAGGCAACATATTCCAAAATCTTTGAATAAAGGCTACGTTGAGTTCAGGGGAAAGTCATTTTTCTTCCTCTCACATTAGACGCTACTGTCACACATTACCCAGCAGGGGGTGCTCTGCACTGGGTTTTAGCATGCAGCATGCAAGAGCACATTAGGGGACTAATACTGTGACAAACCCTCCCTCAGACACCTATTGTAAGTTCACTATTAAGAAATAGGTCCAGGTGCTAAGATGCATTTAGCTAATAAGACAGGAGATGAGAACAGGAAGGCATTTATCTAAAAAGGAAACCTGTCCGTGCTTACTGGATGGGACTGGGGGAGGAAGACAAATAACAATGGATGTTCGAGACACTGTGATCGGACTGGATCAATCTACGTCCCCATAAACACTGTCCAGTTATATGAACACACTCAAATACAGCAGGGGGAAACCATCACAAGACGCCAACAACTGACAAGCGTGAAATGGTCGAAGGAACAAAGTTGCGTGATTTCCTGCAAGGCTTAAGCTCTCTGTCCATCAACATCCTCGTTTACGACAGAAACATAATAGCAGCAACGCATTTAACCAAACGTTTACAGCTCCTCCTAAAATGTTTCATTACGACGGAGCGAGACGAGGCCTCAGTTTCCATTATTATCAACATGTTGTCTGGTGGTCGTGTGCAGTCAAATGTGCAAAGACGAGAGTACAGCATGGGGGGGGGGTTCACTAACCACGAACTACAGCTCTATGTACAGATAGTATACAAAACACAATCTGAGAATTTCATTAAAATCTCAACCAAAGAAGCTTCAGAGGATCAACTTATGCCGGGACATCAATCCAATCCAAACTCAAGCGCTTCGGAAAACTTTCAAAAGTGGTTTGCTATCAATGAAAACGAACTAAATCATTCACAACACAAGAGATCGATACAGTCATAAGATAAGGCTAATAAGACCCAGTCATCTCAACATGCGGGGGGGGGGGAGGGAGACTCAAACCAGAACAAACCACGGGACGAAGCCAGCAGTAATAAAAACTAAAACCACCAGAGGTGAGGTGTTGCTGATGTGTGCGGTTATATTACAGTACTCTGAACCCTGTTTGTTCCTCAAATATACGAAACCTGACAAACTGACATCAAAGTCACAATACTGAGGACTATTATTTAGATTTGTGTGGTTTTGTTAGTGAATGAAACTGTAAAATCTTGGGTGGGAATTGACCTGAGTGCATGCTCGACTGCAAAACATGGATGCTCTAAACCCCCTCTGATATGTTCGCCCGAGCATACATACTTAATAAAAAAGGGTGCAAATAATTAAGAATAAAAACTAAAAGTGATTATTATTACACTCCCCATACAAGAGAAGGGTTTTGGTCACAATCAACTACCAATTCCAAACAGGAAATTGGAAAATAAAATTAAGAAAAAAATGAAATATAAGTCCAAAATCATCTCTAAGTGGTATGGATTAATGATTGGCCCGTCATTTCCTAGCTGTTTGTGCATGTGTCTGTTCCGATGGCATTTAAAAAGCGTGAGCGCGTAGGTGACTCAACAGTGCCCCAGCATACGAGGCCTGTGTTCATCGTGATGTATTGGAGGTGTTAGGAGGGGGAGAGGGAAGAGGCCGGGCCGGGCCGGGACAAAGGCCCACATGATTATGCCGTCTTTGTTATATCATCCGACTCCTTGGAGGCCCAGAGCTCTTTGTGCTGTTTGCGTCCGAAGCCCTCGTCGTAGTTGCCTTTGCTTTTGAACAGCTGCTGAAAGTGGGGTTTACAGTAAAATTCACCTTGAAGAGCTGCGAAGGTGCCAAGGCTGCCGGGAAGGAAGAAAGAAACGGTTAAAGGAAGAACCAAAGAAAGTCAAGTAAACGCACAGGAGAGCAATAAACTCTTTAGTCACCTGAGTTTGGCGTTGCAGTGCTTGCAGCAGAAGCATGTTGAATGGAAGACGAGGTTGTTGGCAACCAATCTCTCCATTGGGTAGACCGTCTTCTCACATGATGAACACACTTCCTTTTGGGTTTTAAAGCTGAAGGACTGAACAAATAAATAAATACCGATTTACCAGCAGACTCACAGAGCGAGGCCTCCCTCAGTTGGATGAAAGTGAGCATTTACAAAAGACACATGATGCAGGAAAGACTTCGCTCTCCTCGGAGATCAAAGGCTGAGGAAAGTGAAGTGGGGCGAAAGTAACGCACACAGAAAAGCAGCTCCATGAAGGAGGAGTGCCAAAGAAAAGACAGACGCCATATTTACCTTAGATCGCTGGACAGGTTTCTCTTCAGTGGCGTTTCTGGTGTCCTGAAACAGCAAAGAAAAACAAACTTAACATTTACACAAATGTATTCAAATGCGTGTCAAGACTCCTGTTATGAAGTGCAAGAACAAAACTACCTGTCCTCTTAGATCACAAGCAACAGGAGAACGTGTTTTTCACCGTCCTCTCGTCACCTTTACCAGTGTGTTAGAAATCGGATCTCTCTCTCCGTCTCTCCCTCCTCTTTCTATTTGCTCCATCTGTCTCTTTGCACCCCTGGGGGAGGATCAGGTGCCTTCTGTCTGGTCATGTGAGCTGAGCTGTGGGACGCTCTGCATGGGGCTGCCCTCGACATAGCACAACAGCTCAGTTAAGAAGCTCCACAGGGCAGGATCACAGGAAATCTCTTACAAACCGTACCAGTAACATGACTGACACCTATTCTGCCCGTCTTTAGCTTCAGAACGACTTCATGGTTTTCTGCAACTCTGTAATCCATGCATGTAGTGAAGCTCAAACCTATAATCGTGCACACTTGTAGGTTAACTCTTTAATTCTCTGGCTGCCATTTAAAATAGGTCACCACGTTTCCCTGCAAGCTGTGGGTGTCGATGTTTCTGTCGTCAGGTAATTACAGTTTGGTTCACGGTGACATGAGGAATTGAAAGACTTCACCCGAGGCGGCTCAGAAGGTTTAAACGAAAGAGAAAAGCTTGCACGATCTCCAGCTGGAGGAAGTCAGTACATTTCCCAGTAGCAATGACTGTATCTGGCCTCTGGAGAATCACAGCCGGTCTCCGGCAGCAACAAGCGCGGCCGCATCTTTAAGCAGAGAGGCATTCAGACGTGTACAGAGTAACTGCCATGGAAAAGCCAGTGTGCAGTGAAGAAGGGCAGGCTCTGTTCAGCCAGGGGAAAAGTCCACTGCAGACTTTGCTAAAACCCTGTTATGTAAGGCAGTTTGGCTGGAGCTGGAGGAAGTGGTGTAGGTGGGTGGGGGTTCAGAGGCAGAGTTGCAAAGAGAAGCAAGTCTGTGGCATCAGAGGCAACACTGACGATCTTCACTTCTGCGGGTCTATTACTCTTTGACTTGCAAAATGTCCTGCTTTGTAGGCAAAATAATAAATCATGAGTCTGCAACAGTGATAAAGTATGTGCATCCATCTTCCTCATAGAAATGTCGACCTGCTGACTGACTGCTAGCCCAGATCAAAAGCAGTTTAATTGACCCAGTGATTAAAGTATGTTGCAAAAAAAGTGGGTTTAAAGAAAAGTGTGAATACATCCAGAGGGATGAGTCATGTCAACAGTATAAACTGAGTGATTAGAGGGGCTTTGATAAGAAATCTAAACAGAATCAATGTTGCCTCTGTGTTGTGATTTGCATAATTTTTTTTTTACCCTTTTACCTTAACGCACCACCGAACAACGGCGTATGAGGAACAGCAAGGGTGTTGTCTGCACTCACGAGAACCCGATGGCATGCGTTGGACATGATTGGCTCGTTAACAGCGAGGCCATGCAGCTTCCTGTAGATGCAATCACATCCCCACTGTCTGCCTTCTCCTCTTCCATCCCATGATTCCTCTGTTGAGATCAGTCAATGTGCTGCTGCTAGCTAGCACACAGCTCACACTTCACTGGTTATCTAGCATACTGCATTGCTAGACCACTTCCTGTTGCTGCTGTCAAACTGCCTGCATGTGTAAAGTTCTCATAGTACATTCACAGAGAATGCTGTAACAGCAGGAACAAGAGATCAAAAGGGGCTTCATATGAAATGAATGTAGCCAAAAAAGGAAAACTGATTTGAGTAGAAGACAAAAGTGTTTTGGGGTAAAAACAAGGCAACAAGACGAGTTACCATGTTAGGGGGCAGGCATGCATTCCAAACACACTCATACTCATACATCCTGGAAGACTTCACATTGCTTGTGCCATCTTCATTTGCCTTATATGTACATGAGTCTCAATTGCCACCAAAACAGCTCGAATGTGGCAGGAAGTTGTTGTGACACGTCTAGTTTCTTCTGCCTTGCGGAGCCCCAACAGGGCCAGCAGCAGCTAAAGGCCTCACTGACTTCCATCCCAGTCAAGGACTAACGACCTGCTCACGACCACTTTGTTCTGTGTGAATGCTTTAGCTGCAGACTGAAAGAACTACTAGACAATTATGATCTCTGTTCAGAAGCATACAACAAAAAGAGACAGGTGGTAACCAAATACGTGAAGAGGCAGGGAATGAAGAGCCTTCATGAGCATAGGAGATGTTCAACGTTAACATAAATAAAGAAGGTGTGCAGTAGGGCTGCAACTAACGATTACTTTAAGTATCCATCAATCTACTGATTATTTTCACGATTAATCGTTAAGTCTAGAAAAATACTCATCAGCAGAGCCAAAAGTGACGTCTTCAGAAAGCTTCTTTTGTCCAACCAACAACAAAGACTCGTCATTTACTGTCACAAATGACAAAAACAGCAGGAAATCTTCTCATTAAAGAAGCTGGAACCATCAAATGTTTAACATTTTTGCTTGAACAATGACATAAAAGTTTAATCGATTATCAAAATATATGGCAATTACTGTTTTGATCGAGTAATCGTTGCAGCTCTGGTGTGCAGTGGAAGTAATTCACTTTGGTATCCCCCACACTGGTTTAGCTGAGAAGCAACTTGACATATCAGTGTGTGAGAAGCGAGAGCCAGCTGGAGAGTTTCTTCTTTTATCTTAACAAACAGAGACCTAGTTCACACAAGTGGTGAAATCTTCTTGCAACAGGGTTCAGCTCTTACCTCACGCCATCAGTCCCTCGCACACAGTGTCCTCGCTTCAGTCCTAATCACACCTGCACGTCTGCCTATGTTTCTGTGTTCACGTTGCAACCACGCAGGAGCTTCTGGTGTGATGATACGGCCAGGTTCCCCTTTTCTACTTGAATTTGTTCAAAGGAACAGTTTGCCATTTTGGGAACAGCAGTTATTCTCTTTCTTGCCGAGGGTTAGATGAAAAGATTGATTGATACCACTGTGTGGCAAATATGGAGCTATAGCCAGCAGCCGGTTAGCTTAGCTTAGCATGAAAACAGCAATTTCTTGTGGCACATAACTCTGTGTACAACCATAACTTCAGTTTCTGTATGAACTAAACATATAACGTAGTCATTTGTGAGTGTTGGAGGTTGTGACTCTTTGACAGAGCCATGCTAGCTGTTTAGCTTTTTTCCAGTTTTTATGCTCAGCTAAGCTAACAGGCTGCTGGTGGTAACTACGTATTCACCATGTAGTAATGAGTGTTATCAACCTTCTCATCTAACACGTGTATTCCCCAGTTATTCCCTTAAGCTGTTAAAAGATGCACTAGAAAGAGAACTGGAGGATGGAGTTCAGAAAGCACGCAACCTCAAAATAACTCAACTTCAAACCAGACCCCTCTTGTCTGAATCTCAAGAGCTCTCAGCCAACGTAAAGCAACATTTACAACAACTCTGAAGAACATTACGAGGGTGAAAGGTCAACGTACATCAAGACTTCAAATGGGAAGAAACAGCAGCTCCTTTTCTCTTCTTCGTACTGATGAACACAACACAATTAGACCCCCCCCTGCATCACACTTGATCATCACTGAATACACACTGTGGTGCACGATTCACTGCAACAGACCCCTATAAGGGGAGGCAGGCGCTATGTTAACAAATGTCTTCTGTCATTACTCCAAAACAAGGCTCCCGCTCTCTCTCATCCCTTATTTTTAGAAACGTGATCACTGTTTAATCATTTGGGACAGCGGAGTGGAAAACAGAACAAATGTGAAGAACCTCGTCCTTCAAAACACAACGAAACTCTGTTAATAAGCCCATCGATCAGCTGTCAAGCAGTTTGACTTCAAACTAATCATAACAAACATGAATCCCGAGGCCTGCGTTTAATATTCATTGCAGATTGCATCTCACTGTATTTGCACTGTCTGGACCTGCAAGCCAAGGCACTGATCCAACAACTAAAACACATCCTGCAGTGAAGATATTCAGGCTCCCCTTGACAGCAATCCTCCATCAATAACCATGAACATGAAGAGACCAAGAGAGTGATGTGGACAAGATGTCTGGGGGGGGATTGGTTTGAGGTTAATAAAAAACTTTTCTGTTATGGGAAAGTATTTGCTGAACATGAGCTTTTGACAGTCGACTGACTGGGGAACAGTTGAAAGCAGGATGAAACAGCTCGATCCTTCACAGTGCAGATGGAGGTTCCCACACCAGTCTGCAGAGTAATCACATCTGGGAGCGTGTCGGGGCGTTCGGTCAGCCGCTACTTCTCTTCCCTGTTTTCAGCTTCCTGTGTGACGTTGCAGCTTTCTGTGTCTGAAGGCACATTGAATGTCTGCGTGTCTCCAATCAGCTGACAGACACTTGTTTTCTCACTTCCTGTCTAGGGAGGCTGTTAAGGTGCAGATTAAGGGTCTATCTAAATATGGTGATGTGTTGCTGTAGAATGACAAGTGCTTAAAAACTGAAGACGGTGGAAAAAACTAGGGTGATTATTCCCATTATCAGTTAATTTACCTGAATCCTAATCCTTTTGTCTATTGAAGGACAGAATAGTGGAAAACGCCCAGCACAGTTCCTAAAGCCTGAGGGGACGTCTTTCCATGTCTGATGTTGTTACGATCAACAGAACAAAACCACAAAGATATTCAGAGAAAAGCAACATCTTCCTCACATTGGAGAACCCAGAACAAGGGAATCTTTGCATGAAGTTGAACTATTAATTGATTTATCTTTTATCATTGCAGCTCCAGATGACAAAAAAGGCAGAATTTCAGAACAAAACACTCATTCTACCATGCACAGATCATCGAGAGCGAGGCCGCCCTCTCAGCTACAGAAAGTGATACTGAGGTTTGACTTGTAATGAGTAGTCAGCAACTTTTGCTCCCAGAACATTAAGTTCTGCACTGCAATGTCTGTCTAACTACGCAGAAAATCCCTTTTTGAAGAAGCTCCTTGAGGGCACAATTAAAACTACTTAAGTCCTCTGATCATTTGTGTCAGTGATCTGGTTAATACCAAGCCAAAACACTGTCCTGGAGCATTTCCAGTTCACAAATCAGACGCCAAATTCAATGTCAGTATGACACTTCTCATGTTTTTGGTGGTGTGCTGCAAAGAATGTGTTGGAGACCCGGAGCTGACCGGTGCAGACGTGACATGGTGAGAGGCCGGGGGTGAGGTGAAGGTAGAGAAGAAACAGCCTCAAGTGCTTCCACTGATCAGATGTTAGCACTGACTGGAGAAGACAATGGGAACATTTCACAAACAAATTCTCCTCAAGGACTGGAATTGCAGATAACGTGCCCCATCCCGTCTTGAGAAAAGTGTCACATGTGAGTATATCTGCTCTGTGATCACAGATCATTTCCACCACACACTGAAGGCTCCTCGACTGCAGACTGAGCGCCTGGGACAATGAAGGCTGAGGGACAGGGAGACGAATGAATGATTAACTGTGGATCATTTAAGTTACAGTGAGTACATTTCCCACAGAGCCTGCAGGCCTGAATGTGACTCCTCAGACGTCTCCTGTTGACTAGTGATACTGTAAAACTCTAACCCGTCTGCCCTAAGGTCTTTCAAACCAGATAACCTACATTAGATCAGTGCTGACAGCCACAGAGATGCAAAGCAATACGAGTGCATCCACATTTGTTGTTTAGACAACGAATACTGAGAACATTCGAACACAGATTTAAACAGCAGAGAGCTGTTGTCAGGTAGGCATTAGTGAAGGGTTTAGACTGCACCATTAAAATAAACATAATAACTGAAGAGCAATAAAAAGACAATTATTAACTTTCGACGTCTTTCAGACACCAATATGTTGCTGTATTGTTAGTTCAGCTGAACCGTTCTTACAAATCACCCGTTTCACATCTGATTTTCAGTAGGCTGCAGTAAACCATGTAAGGAAAATGAAACGAATGAAACAAATCAAAGTGAAAGGAATGTGCTCAGTCTTCAATGCCTGAACCACAAAGTCCAGTACAGGTTTACAGAGGAGGAGAAAGTACAGGCAAAATAAAACTGTTTGTGGGGTGCATGCATATATGTTCCAAACTGGAAATTAAAACATTAGTCGGATGACTGGAAAAAATAATGACTTCTTCTTCACACAACTGATTTGGCTTGCAAAATGTGACGTTCGTGTGCAGCACACATAAAAAAACCCAGCCCCGCACAGAAATATTAACCACTGCTGTCGCTTGAAATGATTAAATCACACTGACCAACATCTAAACGTATTCCAGCCTGAAAAAAGGTTTTATGTTACCACCCTGACTTTATTTCTCTTTTCAAAGCAAACTCTGACTGTAACACAATGAATAGTGAAAGAAAGGGAGAGGTATTCATCTGAAACTATTACTCTCACCCCATCTGGACCTGCTGGCGACCCATATTATAATAATATATAATAACCGCATAATACTGTTCTGCACATCTGGAAAACACCCCTCCCTCACAACATATCTGACATGCACAACAAATCAGGTTGTTGTGCCGTTAATGGTAATTGTTGGACTGAAGAGCATATGGTCAAACACAATAAACGTTATTAGCCCTCACTGCAGCTTTGTGCAGTGTGCTTTGTCTAAAGCCGCATTATTTGTTTGGGTTTATTTTGGACAACAACGGCCTCGCAAATCCACCAGAATACTGAGGTAAATCAGCCATCAGAACAGAGTTTCAATCTGTGCCGTCATCTCGGACTGAAATTACAGTCACACAGTCCACCGACGGTGGCAGGAAATGAAAATGACCATATATACTTAAGCCTTGTCGCCATATGCCGAGGCGATAATGACAGACTGTTGTAAATGTGGTGACCCGGATGGATAAAAAGTGTTTTTACCAGAACACAGAGCAGTTTGTAAAGCTGCTTAACAACACAAACACAGGCAAGAAATGTGTATTTAAAAAAAGAGTGAAACACATGCTTTCTTCCTCCTGGTGTAGAGCTTTAATCTAATGCTGATTCACAGAGGTTTAATCCAGTCACTCATCCAGTCGGTATTACTCAGCTGACCCTCTCAGCAGCTGTAAGTGAGTTCATAAGCTGCACTGGATATTTCAGGGGTTACTTGTACATTGTTAAGTAGATTCCACATAGTCAGCACTTTAAAAGGAACGTTTAGCTTCAACGAGGGTGGTAGCATGCATAGTAGTATCCCAGGTATGTGTTCCACATGTGAACATCTCATCCTGGGTTCAGACCAGTATAAGCCCAAACCTGGGTATGATAGCTGGAGCACTGTGCTAGAAAGCAGGATACTGTGGCATGACTGTCTGTCGCTAGAGAACTGAGATGATCAGAAAGCTGGATATTGTTCTGATCCTGTATATAAATATCTCATGCTCCCTGTAAAGGTCATATTCCAAATACAATTCAAAGGTAAATAACAGGATACTACACAACGTGAATGTAAGCATACCTTTTGATCAGAGGTTACTGTACACTTCCCACCTCCATTACAACCATGGTACTGTTACTAAATGGTTTTAAACAAGATTAAAAACGGATTTCCTGCTGTTATTTGTTTAATTCCACTAGTGGTCTTTGGGGTTAAATCACCTGGAAATCCCTCTTACAGGCTACTTCACTGTCTGTACACTTGCTTTACTACACTTTATGTAACACATAAAAAGGACACATATTAATTATTTATTAACACATATTTGCTAAATAATAATAAAATACACACTGATCTTCTGAGGCTGGTAACTGCTGCTCAAACCTTACAAAAACAGAAATATATAAAGCACTTATACAAAACCACACATGAATGCTGATGGGGAGAAACATTGAAATAAATGATCTGTGAGAAATATGTAAATTAGCTGGGATACATTGTGTTAAATGTATTATTCTGAGGGTTTAAATCACCCCGTTGGTTGATTTGATTAATTAGCCAGCAAGCTAGCTACCTAATTCATTGCTAGCATGTTGGGGAACACGACGGCGGTTAAATTACGTCCAAATAAAAAAACCACCCCTCGTCTAATATTTCCTTGTGTAATTACTGCATTCATGTAGTAATCATGCACAAACCGGCTCCTGGTTAGCTAAACCTTTAGCGAGTGGACCGACATCATCACCTCACCTCATCTCACAAAAAAAAGAGAAGCAGAGAGGAGAGCAGCGGAGGGAGGGGAGGCTGCAGACACACACACACACACACACACTCGGTGCTCAGCAGACGGGAAAAAGCACTCACCATCTGCGCTTCTTGTCTGCGATACACTTGCTGGTAACGACGAGTCTGGTTCGCTTTGTGGCTGGAGGTTGATATTTGCTCTCTCATTCACTTTTGTGGGAGGCTTTGTTGTAGACGGTGGCCCCGGTGCCGGTGAGTTTCTGTCCCTCCGCTTCACGTCTCGGTTTTCAACAGAACGGTTTTTTTTTTTTTTCGTCGGCAGGATGTCGCACGCTATTGGTTCTCATCTGCTCCTGACGCGTTCACGGGTTGTCGGACAAATCACCACTACGAGTTTGAACAAGGATGTCACTGTCAAGCTTTCACATACATATTACGCGGCCCCACTAGCCTTTATTAAAGAGGCTTGAAAGTGACATTGATGATAAATGTTCTGAGTACTAAAAGTGTACTAACTGCTTACTAACCGCTCGCATGTGAATTATTTTTGGTCAGGTACTAGTGTTTTTATAGTTGATCATATTTCTCCCGATTTTTTTAGTGTTGTTGAACATGTGCTGTTTGGTTTCTTTCCACTTACATGCCACAAAAACGTCTATGTGTATTATCAATTAAATTATCATTTTGGAGCATTTTATTATCACTAAATAACCTTCCGGGGGGGAAAAAGACTGCAACAAGGAGGAGAAGAGGACAAGATACATATTAAAACATAATAATACACTATTGTACAATTAAAAATATTGTACATTTATTTGACAGCTTTGCGGATTAAGAGCCTACACACAAAACATACAAAATATGATGCATGATAATAGTAACAAACATGATCAAGTCACACTCGAGACTACAACTCAGCGTTGTTCAGTAGCCGTGTAAACGAGTGTAGTAACAGTGTTAATAACAAGCCCTTTGTCATCAAACAATAACAGCCGGTGAGTGCATGTAGAATCACGAGTGTTCACTTCCCCCCAGCGGCCAGAAGCTGCACAACTACATTTAGTCCAGGCCAACCGTGGTACTAGTAATAAAACCGTTATTTAAGTCAATATTTACAACGTGTTAATAGTGGGATCATAGTATATAACAAAAAATCAGTTTTTATAATATCTGTACAAATGAAGTTTTGTTGTAATCAAACTTTTCCGATCCAGAGATCAAGTACCCATTACTGCATCTTTTGTTCCCCTATTCTGTAATTGCAAAAGTTATACAATTTAAATGCAATGAGTGTTTAAGGCTTTGGGGTTTGTTGAGTGCAGTTTGTATTTTCTACTGCAACATTTTACATTTTGTTTCAAAATTTACTTTTGTGAATGTGACATTTTGCTAAGATTGTTTTTTTTTGTCAATGCACCTTCTCACCCCCATCAATGCAGGCATGAGAGCAAACTAGTACTCAGAGTAAACACATTTCTCCCCCCAATTCTGCACTAAAGCCTGAATACACATGTAGTATTTTATATTATAATCGGAATTTATTCTCCAAATGTAATCAATATAATCAAATAAAACTAATCTTGGTGCAGCAACGACTCCTCTCTTCTATAACGGTCTTTTTTCATGGCAGTCTGTGCTTCACATCTCAGGTTTGTGTGATGCCTGCTTCCCTGCCTCATTAATTACACATGACTGGACAAAATGTAATAATATCAACGTTATGCAACTGCATAAAATAGCCAAGTTAAGAAAACATATTACAAATGTATTTGGAGATCAGAGAAAAACATCATTCTGCATTTCAAAGCTAAACTGAGGACAACAGCTGTGCAGATGTTTTCAGTGGCTGTGATAGAAATCAGATACAAAAGTAGATGCCAAAGAATTCTTTTTAATCAAAACGTCACAGTTTCCATGTGTGAATGAACACTTGAAATTCCTCTCATACAAACAAATCCATCTTCTTGAAAAACATTTTCAAAAGTATAGACAAGACTAAATGCCAAGAAAAGGCACTTCACTAAAACTCGAATACAAGACACACAAAGAGCCATACATAGTTTCTGACATGTACACGTGTGACTGTGAATCAGTACAGAGCACCTTCAAAAACCAAACAGTTCTCAGAGTGAACTTCACAGAGTAACAAAATGCAAATGCACAAACACACTTGGCAAAGGTCCAAAATAAAGAGTCGGGTTTGCAAGCACAAAAGCATGTTTGGAGCTCAGTGATAGAAAACAAGATGACAACCAACACACCCTAACTTTAAAGTGTTTACTGACAGTAGGATTCATTACAGCTCTATTGCTTGATCCTATTTACTTACAATAACAACAGTCTTGATGGTATATGTACAGTGGCTGTCTCTGAGCTGCTTGTGTCGATCTGTCTGACCAAATAATAAGGTCCTAACCAACCTGACAGAAGCATCAAGTCCACAAACTCCCCCGTGCCTGTGTCAGCCTCTGATATGCTATCTGTCTACACAAGAGACGAGCTCATCATGGAGCAGTTGGTTGCACATATTATTCTATTAATGCGTTTTTTTTTTCTTTAGTTGTCCCACCTGCTCTTTCTACGTTTTGGTGGTTCAGGGACAGCAAAGCTATCATCTCCTCTGTCTCTCACCTCCCCACTCCCCCTGTCTCCCCCGTCCCTCTCGCTCCTCCGATCATCTCTCTCCCTCCTGCTTCCATCTCCGTTACGACTGTCGTTGTGGCGGCTGCTGCCGCTGCTGCTGTTGCTGTAGCGGTCCCGGTCCCCGTGGCGGTCGCGGTCTCTGTCTCCATGCCGATCCCGGTCTCCGTGGCGATCCTCTCCACCGTGGCGATCGCTCCTGTCGCTGTGGCGGTCACGGTCTCTGTCCCCATGGCGACCCCGGTCCTCCGCGTGTCTGTCCCGCGAGGTGTCTCTCTGTGGGGGAGGAGCAGGCGGAGGGTAGCTGTGCTGTGAACTGGGCAGACTGGCGGGCACTGAGCTCAGGGAGCCGGCGCTGGTGAAGCCGGACATGGACATGGACATGGTGGCGCTCTGGGGCCGCTCTGAACCGTTGGCGGCCTCTGTCGGCACGGAGCTCAGGCTGCCGGCACTGGTCCAGCCCGACGAGCTGCTAGATTTGGCGCTGAGCTTTGGAGGGCCGCTGGACGCAGCCACAAAGTGACTTTTATACTGAGCCTAAAAGAAAAGGAGACATTGAGAAGAAGAGATGAGCTTACTTTGAAACTTTTAATGCAGGATTAGACTGAAAGAGACAGTACGAAAGATTAGAATAACTGAAATAAAGTTAAAGTTCTACCTGGAAGGCTTGTTTCATTGCAGACATGCGATCTCCCATTGCTCCAGTGGCTGGTTTGCTGTAGCCTTCGAGGCTACTAGTGGAAGACAACAAGCTGCTGCTGCTGCTGCTGCTGCCACGTTCCTGCAGAGACACCAGAGAGTCACTCACATCTCTCTGAATTTACTCCAAAGAAATATCGTAGCCTTCATAGAGCTTCTAATGCAGTCAGAGGGTCAAAGTTATTCCTATGATTATATCCAGTACAGTGTATTAATTAGTAACTCACAGAACTTTCAGCCCCAAGGCCTGGTCTCTCTCTGTAACCAAGACCACCTCCGCCAATATTCATCCTTTTTCCTTTACCACCCTTGAATCTGGATTTCCTGAACCAGGGATTCTGGGGAAAAGAAATGAAAAACAGAGCAAAGTGACAAACATTTCCTCCTGAAAACCAATACAGCTTTGACTTCTTTATCTCACCTGCATGGCTAAATCCATCAGCTCTTTGGAAACGGCTTGATTTGCTCCCTCTAGGTTCCTCACAAGGTCACCAGCGAATGTGGTGTCTTTATTGGTGAGGAGAGTGTGAGCCACACCCTTCTCTCCAGCGCGACCAGTTCGACCAATCCTGTGCGTGTGCGTGTCGATGTCTCGTGCCACGTCGTAGTTCACCACTGTGCGAATGGATGGGATGTCCAGACCACGAGCTGGGGGAGGAATAAAACAGGAAGCAGGGAAATGTTAAAAGATGGGACATTTATAAGCTGATGCTATAGTTTTGGTACTGTGGAGTACACACTTCACAGAGCAAATGTACTCTTGTACCCACCAGCTACATCAGTGGCCACCAGAACAGGCAAATTCTTCTTCTTGAAGTCGCTGATGACCTTGTTCCTTTCACTCTGGTCCATGTCTCCGTGCAGGAGGCCCAGGCTGTAGCCCTCCTGGGTCAGGTTAGTAGCCAGTTCCTCACAGTTTGCCTTCTTGGTGACGAAAATGAGGACTGAGCCAGAGGAGGTGAACTCGACCAGCCGCCGGGTCAGCCAGCTCCATTTGTCCGTCCCGGTGGGCAGCAGCTCCACCACCTGGGTCACGTCCTCATTGGCCTGGTCAGAGTGGAAGGTAAGTAAAGCACCAGATCTGTGTGTTAAACCTGGTTCTTTTGGGGTTTTTCCATTTCATTGAAAATGTGAATACTGAACACATAAACCAGGACAGAATTATACCTGCACTTTAACTACTGAGTATTGAAACTGTATTGAAGAATTTGTTTAGTCTAAAGGTGTGTTTTGGAAGCCTGACACACACTGAAAATGAATAAATCAGCAAACGTGGAAGCAGATTGGAGTCAGCAGATAATGGGAGATGATGCGCACCTCTCCGATGTCTCCCTGCACCACACGGATCGGATCGACCAAGATGTCTCTGGCCAGCCGCTCAATCTTCTTCCGGAAAGTAGCGCTAAACAGAAGAGCTGTGAAGGAAATCGTGTTAAGAATTTTCTTAATAAAAATGCGTTGCTACTAATGACAATGAAACACTGTCTTAATAAAAGGAAATGCACTCACTCTGTCTGTCGGGGCGGACATGACTGGCAACAGATCTAACCTGATATTCTGAAAGGGAAAAGATAAATAAGTTGCAGCACACAAAACAGGTTTAGAACGTTTGTCACAGATCTGAACCCACCAAAGCCCATATCGAACATGCGATCTGCCTCATCAAACACCAGGTAGGACACTCTCTGCAGGGACGTGGCCTTCTTTTTAACTTGGTCAATCAGACGACCCTGTGCAAACACAATAGAAACAGTTAATTACACATCTGTTGCAGCAGTGGAGTGTGAATTGTCTTTTTTAGAAGGCAGGTGAAAGACAAAAGTAGGTCATCTCTTCTCTTACCGGAGTGCACACCACAATCTCTGCTCCCTCCTGCAGAGCTTTGGCCTGCTCCCACATGCTGCCTCCTCCATAAACCGCCACAGAACGCAACGAGTAGGCTTTCCCAAAACGCTTACATTCTGCATGGATCTGCCAAACATTAAAAGTGACACACATTAGTAAACCAACTCGCTTAGCAATGTATTTTTGTTAATACTACAGCAAATATGCTCTACACATTCACAGTCTGACTAAGTTCATTCCCATGTCTTACCTGCTGACAAAGCTCTCTAGTGGGACACACAATGACTGCGATGGGCCCCTCTCCCGGCTCCAGTTCCTTTTGGTCCATGATGTGAACCAGCATGGGCCAGATGAAAGCTGCAGTCTTGCCACTGCCAGTTTTTGCAATACCAATCATGTCACGTCCAGAAAGAGCTATGGGCACACCCTGAAACCCAATCCAACAAATACACGATTATACAGAGATTATTCTTTAAATCGTAAGAAAAACAATTTTATTGTGAATTATGTTGCAACCATAATATACCTGGCACTGAATGGGCGTGGGCTGAGTGTACTCAGACTTGCGGATCTGGTGCATTAGCTGCTCATCAAAGCCAAAGTGGGCAAAGCTAGTACAAGGCTTAGGGGGGGCAGCACCAGATACCTGAGAAAGAGCAGATAAAGTAGCAGAAATCCAAAGACATTCAGAACAGCCCTGATGATGATGATGATGATGATGATGATGACGATGACGACGACGACGACGAGTCTCCAAGGATTGTTTTTTCCAAAGCCAACATGTGATTCATTAATTTAGCTAGATAACATTTATATACAAGGATGCATGAGTCCCGGACTTACCCTCAAGTTCAGTTTGTGCCTTAACTCCAACACTTGAGTCCCATTCAGGATGCTGAGCTCCTCGTGCTCATTGTAGAAGTTTTTCTCAAAGGGTGGGTAATCAATCTAGAGACAAAATCCCTCTCATTACACACATTAAACACAAAAGACTTTGAGACAACACTCTTAAACTGTCTGTGCTCAATCAGGATTGTTAACTGTACCTCAGAGTGGTCAATGGGAGGAAGCGGCAAGATGATTTTCTTGGTGGCAGGGGCGATTGGGTTCCCGTCACTGTCATAGTCAATGTTTTCATCCTCTTCCTCTTGGGTCAGCCCAGCTGTGGGATTCTCTGCCATGTAGCGGAAGTAGGCTTCCTGCAGAGAGCACAGCAGTTCATGTGAAAAACTGAGTCCGTCTGCTGCTCTGATCCAGCTTTATAACAAAACGATAAATCAGAGTTCAACAACTATTCTGTCACTTGCTGACATCAATCAATCAATTAAACATGCTGTTTTCACACTTTCTAAACAACAATCTACACAAGAAAAACCACTCCAT
>JAVQJD010040070.1:0-78897 GCA_036023655.1 Nannoperca australis
TGCTCATGGTGGGAACGTTGGGTCTTTGTGTGTGTGGAAGTTGGTCTCGACCGGCTCCATGTGATTGAGTGCCCTGAGATAACTTTGTTATGATATGGCGCTATATAAATAAAAATTGAATTGAAATTGAATTAAGCATTTAATATGAAACCCCCCCCGCCTTGAAATGACTAGAAATTATATAAATATAACTAGAAATCCACAGTAACTGTTTGAGTTAAAGTGAAGTGTTTTAGGAGGGATTTATTTTTCCTTTCATCGAGAGACAAGAAGACAGAGAATGATCTCTATGATCTGTAAGACTTGTTTCCTTGTATTGCTTCGCACCTGCTCATGCCAGCTGTGATTAGTCTGCGTCATGTAATGTCGCATGGTGGCACCTTGAAGTCGAAGGGCGACTAGGAACTCCTACAAGGAGAAACGGAAAAACAAACATTGTTCAATTTCAAACTTTCACCTGCTGCAAAATGAGGTGTTTGAGGAGGACGTACCTTGACGCTCCTCTGTGGGTCCAGCGTGACTTTGATGGCTGTGGACAACATCTGAAGCTCCCCCTCCCTGCCGCTCACGCTGCTCACACCCACCTCTGTGGGATAGATGGTAGGGTCCAAGTGCTTTGGGGGAGTGAAGTTGGGCATCTCCAAATGCTGTGGGATGGGGGTGTCTTTCACCACCGCTGTAGTGTGTGTGGGGGGGGAAATGTGCTTGATGACCCAGAACATATATTAACATTTTCTACTTAGCATTAAAGACGGAAATGTGTATCGTGTTGCAATGAAATGTTTGCAAACAACATGACAATGTGCACCTCGGTGGTAGAGCTCCACTCGTCTGCTCTCCAGACACAGGAAATTGAGATTGGGGTCGTTCTGGTGCTGCGCCACACTGAATATCTTCCCCCCGTCCAGGTCGAGCACGATTTCGCCGTGGCTCTGGTCCTCCTGAATCAAGTAGATGAAATTGAAACGGTTAAGAAAAACTAAAATTACAAGACAAAAAATAGATACAGGCAAAGGTGTGTTGTATTCAACTTAACTAACAAGGCTCAACTTCAGTTTGAAGTTATAATAGTTAGATCTCACATAGTTAGAGGATTATGAAGCTCAGTGTCCTGGTCGTTTATACACAAAGCATGAGTTGTTATGCACAGGTGACAGGTACGTTTCAGTACTTCAAGCAATCTTTTTAGCAGTTAAGATCATTTATCATTAAGCAGTAGGAGCATTAACACAAAAACAATTATTAGTTCTTATGAATAATACGATAAATGAAAACATTAATAAAAATCTTACATATTTCACAAAAACAAAAAAGGAATTAGAACGTAAAGTAAAGAAGTAAATGATTTGTGTGAATCGTTTTCACGGCTGCAGGGAGGAAAACAGGCGATACGCTGGAGAGGAGGGGAAACTATGGAGCTACTTGTGTATCGACTAATTAAATGCAACTTGCAATTACTGAATGTGGGCATTAAGTTCGTGGAGACGTCGCAGGCATCCTGCTTATGTTATTAAAGATTCACGACAGTTTGGAAGAGCTCCAAAAGGTAAAAATCTTGTGGGCTACCAAGTCAAGTCTCCTCAGCCTTTTACCATCAAGTCCCAAGTTGAGTCCAAGTCGTCTCGAGTCCAACTTAATTCTAAGTCCACAAGTGCATTCAGTTTCTTCTAATACTGTGGTTGGCAGCCACACGGCTCACCTTCCTGTCTGTTCTGGCTTGGAGGCGACCCTTGCCGATAATCACAGTGAGGGAGAGGAGGCTGAGGTTGTGGGTGGGGCGAGGAGCGGCCTGTTGAGTCTTTGCATCAGATTCATTTGCCATGTAGAACTGAGGCTCGTCCTCTTCTGAATCAGAGTCTGTGGCACAGAGAGAGAGAGAGAGACAGAGATAGGAAAACATATCAGTCAGTTTAATTTCATTCATTTTTATATAAAATATGATATAAAACCTGCTTGATTAATAAGAGATGTTGATTAAGTCTAATAGATCTACACGCTGTTTGAGTTTTTTTTCAATCAAAGCAACCAAACTCACCCAGTCTAAAGGCCGACTTGCAGAGCTGGAACTCGTCGTGCTGATGGCGGCTGTGTTCGGGGCTTTGGGCCGAGGGGGGTGGAGGCTCCCACATCAACAGATCATTATTGATCCTTTTGTACGAACAAAGGCGTGTGTAAGAAAAAATGAATGTTCCTTCTGATGCAGGATTTAAGACCGATATAAAAGACCCAAAAAGGACAAAGAGAGAGAGAGAGGAAGCTCTTTCTAGGGGCAGCTCAACAAGAACACCAGCAACATAAAAAGTAAAAGAATATATGATGTTTAAAGGCAGATAAAGTGCATGTTTTAACACTTGACCCTGATGTGTGTTCATCATTAAAAAAAAAATCCTGTAATGTGCAAAAGACCTAAATGCTTCATTTTTAAGACCAAGTTTTTGTTGATTGGGGGGTTACCTGGACAATGTTAGCTTGGAGGACAGTAATCACACTTGTGCTACTGTGGATGTACCTGTTGTAGATGCTCTGGAAGGCCTGTTTGCTGGGCAGGAGGATGTAGGCCAGCGGCAGGCTGATGTCCACAGCACACTGGCACTGAGCGACACACTGCACCTGAAACTGACGCATCTCCTCTGGGTCGGCTGGAATCACCATCTGAAACGAGGACGGAGGAGAGACGAGGAGCAACGAGTTAGGTCTGGAGTCTTGATACAACGGCTGATAAATTCGAGACACATCATATGTTCCTGTGCGTCGTCGCACCTCCTCGGTCTCAAACATGGTGCGGTTGGAGGAGAACGGAGAGCTGGTTTTGTCGTTGAGTTCACAGTGACTTTCAAAGAAGGCGGCCCCAAGGTCCCTGATGAGGCCCAGGTTCATCCCATCCAGACCTGCTGCCGGACCCTGAGCCTCACCTCCACGCACACGCACGGATATCCTGTTCACAGAAACAGTAAGTCAGTAAGACAACAATGTGTTTTGTCTGATTTAATGAGCAGAATTATCTCAATTTAGACAGCAGAATATTTCTCTTGGAGAGCTTGATATGTTGCAGATTACAACCTATTTTTGTGAAATATATATCTAATTCCCATGAACACCCCTACTAACCTGGGCAGAGAGTCACAGTTCTTCTTTACTCTGATACAGGGGAAAGAGCCGCCCTCCCAGCCCTCGTAGGATCCTGGTGAGACACAATACATCAGTTCTCTGTCTGTCTTCATATACCAGAAAGTATACCACTTAAAAGAGTTGCTTTTACAGTTTTTATTGATGAGTTGTGTTCAAAATATCGGCATGCAACAGCAAAGTCTATAGTCAGTCTTAAATATCAAGCATGTAGCAGACACATTTTGTGTCTTTATAAAATGGCCGAAATTGTAAAATCTCTAATGTTTGTCCTTTATAATATAGAACAAGCAACTTCCTCCATCTCTATGAGTTAACAGCTACTCATAACAAATGACTATTGGCACAGTATACACAAAAACAAGGGGCTTTGCAACCTTTTCTAAAAACTAAGATGCTACAGATGAAATGATGAAACTACTTGATATGTTCTCAGGATTAATAAAGTATCTATCTATGGATATGTCTGTCTCTTACTGTTTTAATGTTTGATTTTAAAACCCAGAACTACCTGGAAAGCAACACTGATACAGAGTGGACTACCCTGGTAAAATACTGAAATTGAAAAGGCGTTGCTGAGCAAACTGAACGTCTATCTTCGGTTCCCCTGTTCTTGAATAATCAGTCAGCTCAAACAGCTACAGCGTAGGGTTGTATGTGTTCCCACCGTGCAGGTCGGTGAAGGAGGCCTCCAGCAGCTGGGTGAGGCAGGGGGCCCACGGCTGTCCCGGGGCAGTCTGCTCACTCTGGAGGTCCGGGGCCTCCTGGTGCTTCAGCTCCAGCTCCGTCAGCTCCAGCACCAAGGTCTCCGTCCGCACCACCCTCTGGGTGGGAGGTCGGCGCTTAGGGAGGGGCTGCAGGTCGGGTATGGGGAAACGGAGCCTGAGGACGGCGTGGGGGGAGAGGAAGGTGAAGGAGGAGCACAGCTCACTGCTCTGGGTCTGAGAGAAAAGAACGTGAGAAATCTCTTATTATTCATGTATTCATCCATATTGTCTGAACATGGATGTCAAGAACTGATTCCGTCAGAAAGTTAGAGTCAGTTGTCTTCTGTCACTGTTGACCACTGAGAAGCTTTACTCGCTGCATAAGGGCGATCCGAAGAAGTACTGAAGAAGTGCTTATTTACTCTTACACATCATGTTTGTGTCAGCACAAATATGATCGGTCAGACATGACAGCATTGTCTTTTCAATCTTCCCATCGTCATGCTGACATAGAAATACATGAGTCTGCATAACCAAACTGGATGACTTAAGCCAAAATGATATCTGTGTGTTTTGAAGTCTTTTCTGCTCAGTTATGACCAGTCTGGTTTATAATACAGACGAGCTGCTGTACAGAAGAGCAGCTCAAAACCATAATTCTGTGTACAGCATAAAAACACAATCTGGTATATTTCTTTATTGTTAACATGAGTTAAATTATTTTATATGATTTCCATATATTTCACCAGTTTCAGTTAACATGGGTGTAGTCGGTGTTTTCTGTGTTTTAATTGCTGAGTATTGCATTTGATACCATTTCTACATTTTAGGGCCTCTTTCTATACGCGAATAGATTCTTTATCATGTAATAAAGGTATGTGGGGTTCCACCTGTATGAGTCCAGGTCCAACACTCTGTGTGGGACAGTAGCTGAAGGCTTTGCTCAGGCTCCCCAGGCGACTGAGGACATCCAGGTCCAGCTCTGCGCTCAGCTCTGCCAGCTCCACCCGCACTACACTTTCCCGCCGCACCACTCGCTGTTTACCCTGTCAACACAGACACACACACGTTAAAGGATAGATTGATTTATCAATTATCTGATAAATAATGTTATCATGTCATCCACTCACTTTCTGACGACATATTTTTGTATAACTAATCAATATTACACTAATAGAAGCCATTACCTGATAAATCGTTCTAATACATCTGCATGAATATGTTTATGATCAATGGCATCGTCATTCTCCAGGATTTAAGCGTACAGTTTAATTGGTGCCAAAGCCATTTTTAAGAGTTATGCAGCCTGCTCAGGATACAATTCTAGCAGTAAATTGTTTTTAAATATTATATATATTTTTTATTGTTTTGCAAGAAAGTGATCAAATTAACATATAAATATTGGTTTTTGGAAACTTTTGTCAAAAAAGTTTGGTACGAGTCGTTAAGTCTCACAATATACTCGTGTTCACAATCAACATGACAAAAGTAAACAAAAGTAATATCATGTAACTTTCTAACTATGAGAGAATCATGAGAAAACAATAAATACCTGCTGCATTACTTTTAAGAATAACTCTTTTTATCCAGCAGTTTTCAATGAATCCTCAATCACCAGTTTTTGTCTGGGCTTGGTGTTTACATTGCAACACTAAATAAATTACACAAACCTGACAAACACTATTTGTAAAGCACATTTTGTACATTGCAATGCAAGACAATTTACAAAAAAAGCTGAAAATAAATTAAAAACAAATATATTTTCTTTGAGATAAGAAAAGTTTAGCAAATATCAACTCAGAGAAAGAGAGTGTGTGTGTGAGTGTGTGTGTGTGTGTGTGTGTGTGTGTGTGTGTGTGTGTGTGTGTGTGTGTGTGTGCGTGTGTTTGTAAATGCGTACCCTACGCAGGTGTTTTTCAGTGAGGCCATAGTGTAGTTGGGCACATGGTCTGGCTGCAGCTCCAATTGTGAACAGACCAGCTTTCTGGAACTGAAGCAGCTGTAAGGACAGACAGACACACACACACACACACACACACACACACACACACACAGTTCTCTCAAGTCTTCCTTATCAGCTTAGTAACAGAACAGCAAACAAGAACTATTTGTTTTGTGGCAAAATAGCTTCAGTCCAAACGATCGTTTCACATATTACAATTTATGTGATTTCTTAAACGTCCCTCCATCATGACTCCCCGGTGGCAGTGCAACGAAAATGATGTTAGTCCTAGTACAATAGAAAGTAGGAGACAGAGATATATAATGACCTTATGTGATCACTTAGCGTTGCTACTGTTTGCACTGCAAACAACATTCCACACATTTAAAAGTACCTCGCTGTACTGAGGCTTGCCGTCCGCCCAGAGGCACTCTAACAGCTCCAGTCTGCTGAAGGAAAGGTCAGAGGTCACAGCCCGAGTGTGGCGTCTCCCGCTCCGCATCTCACAAGCAACCTGCACTGCTGCTCCGGTCACTCTGGAAGAGAGGACATCGAGAAGTGAAAGTGGAAGCATGATAAACGTAAAGCCAGAGGGGAGGAGAGACACACAACTGGATGAAAAATAAAACGTGGCGTGCTGAAATGTACAAATAATGTAAAATGATACAAACCTTTCAGACATGCAAGACATTCTTCAAACCTACAGGCTTTTTAACTTCACCAAGGTTTATTGATGTTTCATTACAGAGAGTAATTTGTTTACTGAGCAAAATCTTGTTAAGAAAGGGAAGTACAGGTTTTCCAGTATAGTCAACTAAAAATTCCACAAGCCTCCTTTTGTATTTATAAGAAAAATACAGCCAAACAAAAAGAACCTTCCTATCTGTAATTGTATAAAAAAGGGAAATTAGGTGGGAAGATATATCCCCATGAAGACAAAACATGGATTTTTGTACCTGAGATGGGAGTGTGGGCAGGCCTTGGCAAAGCCGCCTCTCAGATGGTGGAAGTCTCTCTCGCTGAACATGCTGTCCTTGAAGAAGGCCAGCTCCCGAAAGAACACCTGAGACACCTGAGCCAATGACGAGGCTCCATCAGTCCTAGAGGGCGGGTCCTCCTGCAGCAGGGTTAGGGTTAGGCCGCCCAGGGTCAGTCGCAACAAAGCATCAGGCTTCAGCTGCTCTGCCTGGCCACTGTGGAATCGTCCTGCAAGGAAGGGGATGAGAGTTTAGAAAATATACATATTATAGATCAAATATGGCAATAAGGACAAACATCTGTGTAAATAGGTACCATGCAGGCATTGTAATTAATACTGAAAGTAAGAGAGGACATTTAAGGTGTAATTTTAAATATTCTGCAGCTTAGAGTTTAGTTTTGGGGACAGTCCAATGCTTGATATTGCAGACTTAAAGATTCCTTTATAGTACTGATATAAACCCTTTACTCAGCACTGCAGGGACTTTACCTCTGGTTCGACTGCTTGACCGGGGAAGACTTGACAGACAGCCCGCTACAGGATATCTCCTGGGGCAGTTCACCATGCCCTGGAAAAATAAAATTAAAGTGGACATCATGTTGCTTGTAATTTCATAAGTTCCAGTTTGTTGTTCCTTTATAAATACGTTATTTTTTTATTTATTTTTTTATAAACACACACACACACATTTCACAATGCCATATATTAATATAAAAATACTGATATAATATTTTCAGTAATATTCAATTATATCAATCTTGAGAATCTAGGAAGCTTAAGCTTATTGTGCTTATTAAGGGGGAAAAAAATCAAGGAAATCCCCTTCCATTTTCTGATGGCCATCTGCCAAATAGTTCAACTGTAAACACGCACACACGTAGGCTGTACCTGTGCAGACAGCGCTGCAGGCTGTGTGAGGCTGGCTAGACTGTGTGTAGAGGACTCCATATCACTGTCTGACAGCTCGCTGCCGGAGCGCACAGACGTCACGCTACTGATCATCCCAGCAGGACCCATGGAGTAAAACATTTCTGCAGGTACACACACACACATTCACACACAAAAAGTGTGACTATTTAAATACTACACAAACACTTCATGGCACATTGCTGGGGGAAACGAGCAGCAGGAGTGTCTTCAAAGTAATTTCCAGATCAGCAGCGCTCTTCAAATTTAACACTAAAGGTTCACACCCTCTTGGTTTCTCATTGAACTGACAGCCAAAAACAACATTTGCATTTTATACAACCTAGCTAAAAACAGATTTTATTTTAAAAGGGAACATTTTCTCAATTACTACCCACAGTGGCTGGCATGGTTACAAACTGCGTGCCTTTAGGAGGAGACCTGCTGAGTGACAGACCGTTTATAAGTGGACCTTTGCAGCGTTGTGTACCTCCGTTCTCCAGGCCGGTGATGTAGGGCTCCAGGTCGGCTTCAGTATCCCACTCCTCATCTCTGGGACTGGAGCCCAGCTGCTTACTGAGGTCGTCCTCAATGAATCGCAGGTCGTCTGAGTCTAACGGACGACTGTGCACTCCACCACACTTAGTCTCGGTCTCTGCGGGGGAGAGAGTACAGAGAAATGGCTTTGTGTGCTTGTGCTTGTGCTTGTGCTTGTGCTTGTGCTTGTGCTTGTGCTTGTGCTTGTGCTTGTGCGTGTGTGTGTGTGTATGAGTGAGTGAGTGAGTGAGTGAGAGAGAGAGAGAGAGACACACACAGCTCAAGGACGAGTGTGACCTCACATTTATGGGGCATTTACAGATGTCCCTGACCTTAATCTCTAGCTCTGAACTGCAGAGGAAACAGCACAGGCTTATTGTCTGTGTCTATTCAGAGTCCTGCGGCCTTTGAGGAGGTTTACATTATGTATTGCTAAAGCCTGCAGGCGCCCGACCACCTCCTAGTTTCTAGACAGAAGAAATAATGAATAAGTGGTGAATTTTGTGGTTTTACTTTGTGAGAGCAGTAGTACATTTTAATCACTATAAGCACTAAGGACAGAGAAACAAGTATTTCCCATTTTTTGTTAACAAACTAACTAACTAAACTAACAGGCTTCCCTACGACCTGACTATATGCTGACCACCACCATCTTTTAAACCACAGATGAACATAACTTGTCTCGTTTCATGCCACAATCACCATAATATATTAAATATAACATGCGCTGCCAATAAAATCCAAGAATCGGAAAGACAATTTCAATCTCAGTGAAATTGTGATCATATATGGAGCGTTTAATGGCAAAAGTCAAACTGAAATGGCAGGTGTAGCCCTGGCAGTGGTGCACGTGTTTATCACAGTAGCACAGTGGTTTTACTGTACCAATGTCTATGCAGAGGGCCGACAGCAGGTCTGTCAGGTGGGTTATTTGATCTGGAGACAGCAGCATGTGGACACAGCCCACCTTCCCATCCAACTCCAACTGACGAACAAAAAGGATCAGACAGGATACAGAAGACAACATGAGAGAAGAGTTGTATTTACTAATCCTTCAGTATGCTGCAGTATGCACGCGCACACACACACACACACACACACACACACACACACACACACACACACACCTTCGGACCAGGCAGCATGTCGTTCTGTTTGATCTTGACGGTGGTCTCGATAAAACCGGAGCAGCTTCCTATGAGCAGCGGCTGAGATGGAGGACATGGAGGGGATTTCTGGGGCTTTGCCTTTTCTTCCTCTTCATCTTCCTCCTCCTCCTCATCTTCTTCTTCGTCCTCCTCCTCCTCCTCTTCTTCTCCTTCACTTGCGGTGGCGGATTCAGGGTGTTCCTCCTTAGAAGGACCCTAAGAAATGAGAAGAAGTCTGTGAGCATTTCAGGTTATAAATTATGTTCATGTTTTTGTTTCCCTCCCTTCTGTTTGTGTCGGCACGGTCACTATTAGAGGTGGAGACATCGTGGCAAATATCCTTTCTTTGCAATAAGCCATCTGCAGCCAATTTATTCATATACAAAATAAACTTCTTAAGAGCAAGAAGATCCACCGTTATGTTAGTTACTGATTGTCAAGAAACAAACCTGCATATCACATAATAACAAACGCGGTTGTTATTTTGAAAAGTTAATCTTGTTCACAAATTAATGTAGAAGTAGGTTTATCAAAGTCTGAATAGCTGGAGGAGCTGAAGATATTCCTCTAACAAGTTCTAAACCTCTTTAACCCACATCAGCTCCACCTGGACGGCACATGCTGCGCTGAATGTTGTGCATTTGTTGCGAATGTTGTTCAGTAGCATTTTTTGTTTTTACCCATTTCTTAAGAATTATTCTTTGATACCTTGTGTTTTTAGGGTGCTTAATCATTCATGGCCGTGCTATTAAGTAGCTGAATAAGTCAATTCTATGCTTTAATGAATCAAAGTGTGAAAGAAATAAAGCAGAACAAAAAAAAAGAAAAAATAGATATAAAGATTACACATAAAGAATGCTTAGCAATGTAGTGTATCACACACATCACCTGTACTGTGCCGATGCTGTCGTACAGCAGCTGAACAGCGCTCAGCTGGAGAATCTTGTGCAGGAAGGCGGGCGGCTGGTGGATGTCGACAGGCACGGCAGTCTGGCTGGCTGGATCTCGGACTGCCTCGTCAAAGTACTCCAGCCTGGAGCAACACCATGCAAAAAAAATGCACACATTATTTAGCGCCATGACAAAAATGTTATCCAGTGCATACGAGAAAAAGCAAACACGTTAAGAACTGAGAGGGAAAATGCTGCTGCTCCTCTTGTGCAAATGAAGAATCAGCCACACCCGCGTTGTGAAAGCAAACAAATTGGTCTAAACTCACAGTGCCGTCGGTATCAAGCAGAGGACTCGATCAAATTGTTCATGGGAATTATACCACGGTATTAAAATGAATACAGATGGTATACCGCTCAGTACAAGTATCACTTTATATTTTGTCACGGTTTACTGACTCAGTGTCCAAGATCTGTTGCTGAGATACGGGTCCACTGTCAGTCCATTGATCTTTTAAGGAGAAATGATCAGATATTCCACTGGAGCAGAGGCACTTTGTTTCATACACAGCGCCCCTGTAATATGCTTCACAGGTCTCAAACCAGTTGTTCTGTTAAAAATCACGACAGGGCCTTATGGTCACTGACCCCAGATCAACACAGCCATCCTGAGCAGCTTCGTCACTAAGTCACAAAAACAAAAACGGGTTCAACAGAGCCAGAAACCCAGCACAAGCTACCTGGTGATGAATCATAGAAGTGGGTAGTTGGGAAGTAATAAAGTTTAGCTTTAATAATATTGTCACATGAGTATTATTTGTACATTTGCAAATGCACATGCAGTGGAATATTGTTATACAGCCATACAACCAGTTAACCACCAGGCTCTCCACAGGAACTTCCCTGTGGCCACAACACACATATACATCAATGTCAAGGCCACATACTTCCTTGACATCCCATATTGATGACACCTTCAGTGTAGCCTGCAGTTATTTGCAGCCATTGATAAAAGTCCTGCTCAGGTGAATGAATTCTTCAATACTGACACTATTTAAAATGAGCTTCTCACTGTGGCTGTGTGACAATACAAGGCCAAGGAGTAGCCAAGTTCATAACTGAGCGAGGGCCTCGTCTCATCTGCTGATGAGCAGAGAGAAGATGAAATCTAACTCCTGGTTTCCATTTTGTTTTCCCTCTCCCCTGACTGTAAGATAATTGCTGATGTGGGAGAGTTACAATATTTCTGATCAAAGAAAGACATTTGGGAACTCTGTTGTGAGTGACGACAAGTGAAATGCAACAAAAAAAGGAGGTGTGGGTATAAATCTGGCTTTTGTTTGGAAGATTTAGTAAATCTTGCTGACCACTATGTTTCCTCCTGTGTAGCCTTTGCTAGTGCTTCAGATCCTGTTCATGTTTCAGCTTGTATCGCCTCCCTAACAAGCGCTGCAGGGTGCTTTTATGTCTTCATGACCATGGCCCATTTAGAAAAAACACTTGTTCACACGTGTACTTTGACAAAGGGAGGCCCACAGCGCACTCGCTGTAACCGTGAAATGACAAAAGGCTTTCACACATTCAGGAGTGAGAATCCAAGATGCACAAATACAAGCATTTGCCGCCTCAGTTTACGGACAGTATGCATACATTTTAGTGTCATGTAAAAGCAAAGCAAAGTAAATGTTTAAATGAAAGAGAAAGTAGACTTGGTTGCATAGCCTTAATGAGGCCTCGCAGGACACAGAAAAAATGTTCAGATGATTCTTTAACAAAGAAAAGGAAAATGAGAGGGGGTGAAATTTTGTTTCTCCATTTATACAGGGACGGCCTTTTCGATGTTATCCTACTATACAGTGTAATTCACTGAAAGGCAACTCAGGTAGGATTTTCTATAAATACATTATTGCCAAATGAACGGTAACAGTGACCTTTGAAGTTACATTTCAAAAAGCCCCATGAGCTGCTCTCCATCAGCAGTAGCATAACTTAAGTACTTCTGTTTTTGAGGACGTCCCCATTGGTATTTCAAAATGTGAAGGATATGAATTAAATACAGAATGTCTAAATCCTATATTTACCATAGTGTTATCAAAGAGTCGATGTAGGAAGGACACAAAATCATAAAGGAGGTGCAATAATCAAAAGGTGTAGAAAATAACTAATCACTTAATTTCTAGGACCTACCGTTTGATGTGCACCTCTAAGGCAACGCCTGTTTCCAGGTCCAGGGGCTGGTGCTCAATGCGAACTATAGTGTCTATGAAGGTGACTTTAATACGACGAAGGACTGCAAACACAGATGAGATGGGAGACATGCAAAGGTTCATTAGCACTCATCTTTCAAATCAGATTGGTTCGTTTATTGGAGAGTGCACATTATTACAGTGGGGACGATTTAATGTCTGTGTGTTGACACTTCTTTGCAAAGTCCGGATACACACAGCTTTGACTCACCCGTCTCAATGGTCTGTGCAAACATCTCAAGCCCTTCCAGCTGGGCAGGCGGCTCCTCGGACGCCTCCGGGGGGTCCTTCAGGCACTCCTGAGCCAGCTGCATGCTGGAGGTCATGCTTGATGACCAGCCTTGGGAGTCCCAACCCCCACCTGAGTACAAACAAAACCACATTGGTTTCAAGCATTTCTGTACTTCTGCTACTGTGTAAAATGATTGAATTGATTCAAGATCGGGCTTGCAATTTATCCTCTTAAAAATTATTTTTAAATATTTGAATAGTTGCAGCCAGTGGTTTGATTAAAAAGGTCTTCACAAATGAAGAATGGACTTGTAGTGTCATGATCCTGCCTGGATGCTTGGAAACATCCATCCTGATGTGTACATCTTTCTCTATTGCACTTAAATATCAAACCAGACCAAGTGGACACTTATCTATGTTTACCTGCATGACATGAGCACCACATCAGGACAGTTTGGGGTGAACAGTAATAACACAGGGGAAAAGTCATCTACACACTCATCAATACTGAGGCAGAATGGGTAGATCGGATCAACCCTGGAAGATCTTCTCTCTCAACTGACTGATGTTTAGTGTCCCAAGTGGAAGACTCGAGACCCCACAGGTTGTCCCAAGAAGTTGTTTACAAGTGAACTTACTGGTGCGGTACTTGGGTCGACATGTTATCTGAAGACCAGAGACTTCTAAGGTGCAGTGATCAGTCAGGAGAGCTTGCCAGGGGATGGTCACCGCTATGCTGCTCACAAAGCCATCCACTATCTCCAGAGGAGCCCCGAGAGACTCCAACAGCTCGTTGACCGCCTGAAGTAAAGAGGAAGCAGTCAGTAAGCAACACAAAGTGAAATAAATAGGGGAAATTGTTTCATATTAGTCTCATCACTCTGGCTGTAGACTTATAAAGCAAATTAAGTCTACAGCCAGCATGGCAGGGAAATATATCCAATCTGAATGTTCTGACGTCAGAGAGGGATGCAGTTAATCTCGGGGTCTGGTGATGTGTTCCCCATAAGTGCATTTCCTCGAAGAAATGCGAGCTAGGCTAAGAGCATGACGTTGGAGATTGTTGTTGAACTCGAGTGCAGTTGCGAAACAGAGTCCGACAAAAACACACGATGACTACTGCTGCAGTGCGAAGTTGACAGCCACAGTCTCTCCTCTCTGTTTCAAAACTCACCCAGACATCGAGGTTGATTTCCTTGATAACACCGCTGCCGTTGTATAGGTCCAAGCCGAGCTGGTCCAGGCTCAGTCGTTCCTGCAAAAAGTGACCGAGGTAGTGCTGTAAGAGGTACCGACAGGCCCGCTTCTTGATTGAGCCTGACCAGGGGAAAAGCCAGCGAGACATAGGGCCAGAGAGAGCGGGGAGAGGGTGCGAAGAGGTAGCGGAGGAGAACAAGTGCGAGTACAGTCCTCTGGCAACTGCATAACAGACTAACACAAAGTGTGCAACAACAAGGAATGAGCGACAGCTAGCTACAGGGGGCTAAGGAAGGGGTAAACCGTAACTCTAGTTCTCCCCTAGACTTGACACAAAAACTCGAAAATCCTTTGTGTCAGGACCGACAGGACTCCCACGCGACTTCACGAGACGTTACTCCAGCTGTCTGTAGCTGTCTCGGCTCATATTTTCGGTCCGTTTGTGTCGAAGTCGCGCCGCAGGTCCTGCTGATACGTATCTCTTGTTTCGTGGTTGTTTATTGTTATCATACGCCAACTGATGGTATGGGGAACGTACGTGCGTCACGCGTCACAGAAACGAAAGCCAAAACCCGGAAAACAGCGATGTGACGCCACTGAGGCGCCATCTTTGTAAGGTCAATAGCTTTTGTAAATCTATCAAACATGAGAGACAAAACTAAGTAAAATTAAAATACATTTCGATGACAATAGTACAAATGTTACGGCTGGTGGGAGTGTTCATGGGGAATTTTCTTATTATACTGTTTCATTATTAAATATGACTAGTTCTTGTGGTTGAGATGAATATCTTTAATTCTTTATTAATTTGTACTCTAATGTCAATAAATGGCCCCCATATATAGTAAAAGGGGGTTCTCTTGTTTATCAACCAAAATGTTATTTTTTATATTGTATGGAATTAATCAATTCTTTGTTACACATATTTTTGCCAGTAAGATTTTAACAGCATTTCCATGACTAAGGAAACAATTTAGGGTCCACTGTGATATTAAAGGATAGGTCTACATTTTATTTCAGTTTAAAACAATTAATAAAGCTTTATATGCTTTTGTGACAATATGGGTTCCTACATAGATTACCAAAAGTTGTGAAGACATGGCATCCATCAGCTTTAAATAATTTAATTTTTACATGAAATTTTTCATGCATTTTCCTCTGGCTGTGGTTAACCTTTTAATTTATTGTACTGTATGTTGCATAGCTTTTGGGACAATTATGTTAAAACTTATTAAACTGATTGTGTCCACTTATTGGCATTTTCTTTTCAGGAGCCTTCATCAGCATGTCAGTCTTCCAGATGGAGTTTGTTCATTTCCAAGGTCAAAAATGAAATGTTATGCTCAATATTGTGTTCTTATTGTGGATGAAGTGAAATATATCAGTTATGTAACAAAATATTTTTTATTGTTAAACATAATACAACAAATCAAGGTGAACACATTTAATCACTGGCCAATTCTCTTTATTCCTATGAAAACCTTTAGTGATTTCTATACAAATTACCAAAAACAACTAAGGTTACATTGACCAAAATTTGTATCATAACATCAGTCTTTACAGACTGAAAACAGTTGACATTTGGCTGTTAAAACAAAACAGTTTACATGAGTAAACTTGATCTACATTATTTTTAATAAAAGAAAATGCAAAGAGTAAAGGATAAAACAAAAGCCATAAATAAAATTACTGCAGATTTTATTTCACAGAAGTATGATTCAACTCTTCATTTCATGAACGCAATGTCGGGAATCTTGCCATCCGCCTGGAAAGAGAGAGACAAAAGCATTTTAGGGCCTTGCTATTAAACTGATCAGTGGAGATGCATAGAGTTGAAATAAGCCAGGTTACCTTTAACTGAGTGAAAATTTGTGCCGCCCTGTCGAAATCCCACTCATTGTCTTGCAGACACCTGCCACAGAGAATTAAGTGTTTGGATATTTTTAATCAATTGAATGAATTATGTCGTACATTATTGCCAACACAACATGCACAAAAACGAGACATACTTTTGGGACCATTCCAAGTTCATGCCAGACTTCAGTGAGAAGGCTGTGAGCATCTCCTGGTGCGGTGCAGTGAGGGTGGGGACGGGGCTGGACGATGGAGTCGGGGCGGGAGCAACAAAGGCTCGACGGATCTCCTCTGTTGTGGCCATCCGGATAAAAAGCTGGTCGTTCACAATGCACAAACTGTGGCACAGGAGGGACACAATAGACAATAAGATTCCTGGACGGTTGAACGTCCTCCTCTTGGTTTATTTGCACAATTTGTCATGTAATTTGTCGGGCCTTTCAATGTTTTTTGTGATTTTAGAGTAGAGCTTTTTACTCAAGGTTGTTAGTTCACAGGATGTAAAAGAGAAAAAGACTGATGTTTTTCCTCTATGTCCGTCTCATTTATGGAAGATCAACAACTTTTTCCCCCTCCTCAGGGAAAATAGCAGGATGATACAAACCATTGGGAGCTCACTAACTTACCCAGTAGTCCCTGCTGGGACTGTGATGAAAACTCGAGAGAAGGACATGGTGGACTCTCGGGATTTACCATCAACAGCCACTGAAAAACAGACGCGACACAAATTAGTGACAAAATCAACACCACTTATATTTGCACTGCTTCAGAGCAAAATCTTAAATCATGGTGACGAAACAACTCACCTTCTTTAAAGACTCCGCTCACTGTGAATGATAGTAATGTGTTCTGTAAATGGAAAACATTTTTCAGAATTAAAAGAGGAGAAGTGATTCACAGCGAGAGGAGAAGGCTAAGAGAACAAACAGGAACTCACGGTATAGGTGTTTACGTCGACAGTAAAGGAGGCGATGTCGTGCTGAGTTTTGGGCAACTCGTTGAGGAAAGCCACCACGTTCAGTCGTGTGTGCTTCAGAAGTCGAAACCGCATCGCTAAAGGAGGCAAGATTCAAAGAGAGAAACACCAGGAGGCATCACAAATCACACAAAGATTCAGCCAACAATTCAGATGCAAGTCAGCAGCTTGACAGATAAACTCACTGGAGTCTTTGAGCCTCTTCAGGTTTCGACTGTCTTTATGATACTCTCCCAGACTGCTCCTGAAACCAGAAGAGAGTGACAGAGGGAATCAATGTGAACACAGACGAGACTCAGATAGGGACGTGTCCAGAGAGGGATAAGAGCAGCCAACCAAGGGCAGAGCTATGCAAAACCTTTTAGTGACTTAATACAATTCTAACAGTGGAAACACTGAAAAGCTATACTTTTCATACGTGTTGATCAATGATCATGTGTTCTTACCTGGAAGGGTTCTGGGTGGAGTACGGTGTTGTGAGGGATAATGACGCTCCATCATGGTAAGCATCCAGGAGTGGCTGTCTGTCCCCTGAGTCGTATATACTGTAGTACCTGCAACACCACAAGTACTTGTTACTGACAAAGTATTCCTGGTTAATTGGTCACTGGTTGGGTCACATTCCCAGTGCTTTAACCCTGAAAAACAACTGACTGTTGCGGGAAGATTGTCTACATAAAAAGCTGGAAACTCACTGTTGTAAGAACCGAAGGATGAGAACCTTGATTTCATCGGTGCCAAAACAGCTGCCCTGCGTTGTCAAAAAAACAAAAACAAAACAAAACATTTGTCATGTGGAAGTAGAAAAGTTAATGAAGGTCATGTGCACCAGAAGACATAATCAGTGTCAGTTTGAAAAAAAGATTTACAATAAACGAGATAAAACAAGTAACCTTGCAGGGGGGGATAGTGGTGGGCGTCTCCACATCAAATCCAATGGGTGGGGGGAGGTCATGACCATCCTGAAAACAAACCATGCATGAAGGATTTTCCATTTTTCCTCATTTAGTAAATACGTGGCCTTTGCTGTGTGATGTAGCGCCACCACTCGTTTTTCCTCAAGCTTAATAAAAGAGACATATTTCATAAATATGAAATAACTTCCTCTGACACTCTGTATTTCACATTTCTTTACGAGTCAGTAAAAATACTATCCAGATCCTTAAAAACAAGATCCGTAACTCCCAGAACTCATGGCGTTTCCATGTACTTGATTTTAATGCAATGTCTGATGTTGACCAGTGTAAGAACACTTAATAGAAGGGAGGATGAATTCAAAAAGGGATGAAGGGAGGAGATAAACTCGTGGACCTACCAGTTTGAGAAGCCGGGGAAACCTCTGCCGTACAGCACTGGTACAAGAAGAAAAATCAAGAGCAGAAAAGTTATCACAAACCACCCTGCACACACATAAATCTTGCTTATTACTGTAGATACCACTGTCAGTGACACCTGCAGACCCACTTACGGTCATTTTGTGCCTTTCAGTTGACGTAATTTTAAGCGACTATGCTGTCAAAGACATTTGGGAGAATACAGTCATGTATAGATACATGAAAATGAAGTGTATTAAAACCAGTGCTGCAAGGGATTTAACCTTCATATACAAGTAAATCCACAAATAGACCATCATACACACTCTTATCCTCCCTTCAGTTTCAAGCTGTGCCCTTCGACAAGTCTCCCACCCCAAAGTGTACTTACCAGTAGGCATACTCACCCTCTCCCACAATACGGAGATATACACAGATCTGACATGGGGAAGCAACACAAGCACACTTTTCTAGGAGCACACACACACACACCCACACACACAAACATACAGAGACCCGCGCTCTACCAGACTGCGCTGGAAAACAGCCCTCCCTGAGTCGAAAACAGGGTCTGGTTAAATAAAAATGAAATGCACACAAACACTTGCCCAAGAAGTCTAACACACAGACGAAGCGGCAATCACTATTCATCGTGTGAGTGAGTTCGTCGGTGCCTGCGTCCATGATTGACGGCAAAGGAAGTGAAACCTGAGAACGGAGCAGAACAAACAGGACAGCTGGTCTCAATGTGAGCTGGATCCAGCAGTCCCAGCGCTCATCCTATAGCTTTCCCCTTGCTGAACAAGCAAAGCAGTTACCAGTTAAGGATCTCACAGCCACCATCAATTCCGAAGAGATGGCTCTTCAAGCAATAGCAGCAACTGGACTACATTGTGTAGACTTTATTTGGGCCCACGCCTCTGGTTACAGAGGGACTGTGAGATCATCAAGCATTCGACTTTAGTGATAATTCCCTACTCTGCTCTCTCTGCTTAACATTTGAGCTTTGTGTACTGGTCACAGGCATCAGAAACTGGAAGAGGAAGTGTATTCACTTTGTTTGTTTTTCCCCATTTGACTTATTTCAGGCAAAACTGAACTTCAATTTCTAGTTCAGTTATTTCCCTCAGAAGTTAGTTATGGGTGTCTGCCAAACTTCATTCACTGAGCAGCAGAGGCCTGTTTTAGGCCAATGTGAACCAACTTAGTGGTAGAGACGGAGCGCTTTGTTGGCTCATCAATGGTCATTAAAAATGACATATCCCCCTCCGCCACAACCCAACGGCTTTTCCTGTTGTCCCGTCTTCTCAATTTCTTCTAGTCACATTGCTCTGTGAGTCAAAGCTCACGGGGACTAAGGCAGAGTAATCGTGACTGTGCCTGCCTTAGGTTGTCCCTGTGTTTCGAGGTGGGATCTTACCCGTCATGGGCTATCCAGCCTTCCATACTCGCCTGATACAGGGTGCCGTGTGGGCAAGGGTTCTACAAGGGAGGGGAAATCATTGGCTTTGGATTTTCTGTTTCGTCGAAACATTTGTCAAGACAACTGTAGATTGCCCTCTCTTCAATAAACAACCTACACTGTTTTGCAGTACTGCTCAAGAGACTTCCAGATTCATAGTTTTGAAAGCAGTTCACGCTGAATGTCTTCTTTAAAAGCTGTGCTTCTTCTCAGACTATTCTCTCATAAGCAGTGGGATGTGTTTTGCAGCAGTTTATGGGATAACTAATTAGGATGTCAGCAGGAGAGTGCTGGGTACAGCATCACTGAGAACCATACAACAGAACAAAGCCTTAAAGGATGTCCCACAGAGAAGCTGAAAACCGGCAGAGAGAAGGTGGCCGTTCAAACTGTGGAGAGATTGGGCAGCTGAAAGGGAATCAAAGTGGGACTGCATCATAGTTTGATGTCCTCTCAGCAACTTTTGGAAGTAAGAAATGTTTTTTTTCTGTATCAAAAAGGAAATGTGGTAAGAAACATGTAAAACCAACATTTTTTTCAAATGAATTTGTGCGTTTCTTTTCCCTCACACACACAAAAATACAGAGAGGTAACAGTGAATGTCAGCTTGGTCCCAAAGTCCCTCCTTGACTGCTGGGGAAGTGGTTTCAGTTATTGTACAGGCACCTTCATAAACACAAAGGCTTGATCTTCTTTTGCAGCACACTGCTACATACTCTTCTTATACAGGAAAGACTCCCGGACACCCCTACTCGCACACAAACAGTCACACCACTACCGTTTCCCCTCCGTAAAATCTTCTCCCCTCACCCCCCAAAATCCCGGACTGACCTGATGTATGAGGCCTGATCCTTGAAGAGGTCACACAGAGGGTTCCTGTTCAGCCACAGCTCCACCAACTTCAGGCCTTTCACCTTGTCCAGCTCCCTGTCTGACTTCAGCTGGACGACCAAACAGAAACAGAACAAGTTGGTGTGAGAAGTGCATCTAAAAATAAAATCAGGCTAAGGGCCCAATTCATGCCTGGTTATTATTCTCTAGATCCGCTGAGCTGAGGTTTCACCTCGTTGTGGGAAAGGTTGAGGGTCTTCAGGTGAGGCACCTTGGTAACCATTTCAGCGAGTTCATCCAGTTTGTGAATACGGTTGTTACTCAGGTTCAAGCATGTCAGCTAGCAAGAGACAGAGAGACATGTAAGCACATTTAGTTTAACTCATCACTTAATAATAATAATAATAATAATAATAATAAAAAACAAAAGCACATACATTATTATACAACAGCAAATAGTCTGTTGCTGTATTAATATTACCTCTGGAATGTTTTCTTCAATGATCTTGATGACAGCTTCCATGTTCGTCTTTCTATTCAAGATGACTTCAACGTTCTGGGACACCAGGTCTGTCAGATAAAATAAAAAGTCTGTCTGAAACATCTATTGAATCCTCAATGTAAAAAACAACATTGCAGTGACCATTTACTTAGAACACAGAAAGACTAGATTCATAATTCATTGGTTTAGCAATAATGCCTGAACAGCACTGACCAGGTGTTTACTTGTAACAACTAGTCCAGTCTGTATTGTCAGGTGCTGTTTATAAATGTATTTAATATCATGTAAATGTGTTAATCAAACATAGGATTTATCTGTGAAAAGGAGCAAAGTATAATTACCTGGGTCTGTGCGGATGTTGTTCAAGTCCAGCGCTTGCTGGGAGCCATCGAAACGTTTGGCCATGCATTGCTGTGAAAAATAAAAACAGCCAACATGAGAGGCCTTAGTTGTCAAAATGAATAGAAGCTTCCTCCAGTTCGTTTTGATGGGGTTCAAGGGCAGAAAGAAAATCAACTTTGAAAAGTCTGTTCAGACCAAATTACTCATTTTCCAAAAGCCCTTTCCACTTCTGTCGTATTAAGTGCAAAGCCGACGATAGCCTGGTGACTTAGATTAAATTAACTGGTGTATTTATCTGCAAAAAGCACGCATTACTTCATCAGCAAATCTCTTATTAATATCGACCTACTTTTTATTTATTTATTGTATTTTGATTCATATACACTCAGAGACCAAATTAAAATGAAACCACAGAATTTGTAACACTTCAACCGTCATCTCAAAATGTCATTACAGTCCCAGCGTCATTAAGACCCTTCAGATTCTGCATTACTTCCTGTAGCTCACCTTCAGGTGCTCCAAGTGTTCAGGCTTCAGGTCAGAGAGAAGGAAGGACGGTGGAGCACTGGGATTCACATGCACTTCCACCTTGAAGAAACAAACATCCAGTAGAATGAGAGATTAGTAAATAGAGATATATTATACACATTTTTTGATGAAGTGTGAATTATGGTTATGATTATATGAAAACGTTATGGTTGCAACTGTTGGTTGACAATTTTATGACAGAGTCAAAGTAGGTAAGAGCTTAACAATAGTGAAACATGTTAGCATGACCCGACGATACTTGACTAGACTGACCAAGGATAGCAGACTTCCTGCAGCTGTAAGAGTGATGTATCATTATTACATTATTATAACATACCTTATAGCCGTCTGTGTCTGTGATCTTGTGAGAACATTTGTGCAAAGCACTGGCAACAGACGAATCATCCACATAGAAATGGGCCCTGTTATGGTCAACATGGTACTGAACAGACGGGGTAGAAAGGGACATAATTAAAATTCATATTTACAAAGATGGCGTCCACAAACACTTTAGCTCAATAGCTTCAGCTTAGTTTGTGTTTACATGGGGACTGGGGATCTTTCTTTTAACCAGCAAAAAAGAATTAAAAAAATAAAAAGAAAGCACAAATAACCATCACAATTTTTTTAAATTAGAACTCAAAGCACCCTGTTTGCATTTAAAAACGGAACAACCCGTGAGCTCCCAAAGATATTGTTTTCCTTCACAACAGCATTAACTTGAGCAATAGTTGAATCTATTAGTTTATAATTAGTAGTCAAGACACTGAACCTCACCTGCACAGGTGCGTAGGGAACTGAACAGATGTTCTGAAGAGCCGTCAATAACCATTTCTTTTCATATTTTCTTCCGTGTGGTATCTGTCAAACAGACACAAAAGCAAAACACGATCTCCTTTAACAGACTAAGAGGTAGATGTACGGATGCATGTGGGGTCTGTTATAATACACACCGTCACTTTGAACCAGCCTGATCGGCTTTTCCCTCCTCCATTGTTGCCTCCTCCACCTCGGTCCCCTCCTCTAAAGCCACCGCCCCCTCCTCTACCTCCTCCCCCTTTGCCTTGTCGTCTGTCTCTGTCAAAGCGTCCATCTCCTCCCTTCCGAAAAGGTCTTCCATATGGGTTGCTAAAGAAAAGAAAACAAGCTCATGTTGAAACAATCCTCAAGTCACTGTCTAGCATTGGAACTTTTGGGACACTCTGAAACAGCAGCACCCAAAACATTAAGATATCAGTGATAAACAACATTACTTAACTGAGCTCAAATCACTTTTACAGTTTCACTTTGTTTTTTCGGAGGTACTTTTTGGGCGGTTAGATGATTAACAAAGGTGAAACTTGTTCTACTTTTTCTTCCTACAACTGACTATGCCAATATCAAAGAATGGAAATCTTTTTGCCTGTGTGTCACCCACGTTACATAAAGAGAGCATATTAAAAAAAAACCTGTCTTCTCATTTTAAAATCGTATTTACCATGAACATTTCTTTTGGCTTATACTCTTATCACAATTTAAGAGTTAAACTATCAGCAAAAAAACACACTGGCTTTGCCAGTCACCCACACTTACAATCTGTGCTGGGAGCTGTTGTCTTGAGAATTGTCACTCATAGTTACATCTCCATCAGTATCATCAAGCCTAGACCGGGGCCCAGGACCTCCAAAGCCTCCAGAGTGGCTTCCCCGTTGGCGGTCTCTGCGGGACCTGTCATACGACCGACCCTTGTGGGAGCCTCTGCCTTTACGGTTGCGGAACTGTGGCGCGGTCCGATCATCGTGCTCTGAGAAAAGGAGCAGAATATAAAAGTTAGTCAGTTTGACTTAAATATCACAGCATAAACATACATGATCAAATAAAATAAAAAACATTAAATCCACCCAAAGAATATAAAATATACAGAATAATGCACTATGAGACAGTGGCAGTGAATGGATGGGGCCAGTGTCTCTTATTGCTTGCAGTTTATAAAACAAAACCCACACATCACACTAGAACCCATTCTCTAGCATTATTATAACAACAACAATAGAATAATGTACTGGGCAAATACTAATATCTATAAAGGAACATATGGTAATCAGATCTCCAGTGGGCAGTGATATAGTACCTCCTAGAACAGTGAAACCAGTGCTTCTGACCTCTCTCCTCACCATAAAGTCCCCACGGTCTAAAGGGAAACGGTGCAAAATATGCAAGGTTAATGCTGTAGTGAACAGGGTTTCTTACCATTGTAGTAATGCCCGCCGTCCGCCATATTTCTGAAAGTGTTGTAGGTAAAAAAAAAAACAAAAAAAACACAGCCCTGGCTGAAAATGTATATTTTCAGGTCCTCGTTTCACTCTTTCACGAAACACAAAGGCTGGACTGCGGAAGAACCTCCAACATCCCAAGTCATTCAGAAGAAACACAAAGGCGACCACGACGTGATCGAGTAGCGGGGCTGCGCTTTAAATAGCATGTAGCTTAGCTACCTTCACCCACTGCGTGTTGACGAGAAGACAACGGAAGTACACCCTTTACAAATGTTCTTTTCCGGGTCACCAAATTGGCGCGGCCATTTTAAACAAAATACGTTCGAGGTGGTCAATAAAACATCACATGACCTAAAAGCAGTTGAAGACTTTGCTAACGTTAGCTTCAATTTGATAGCAGTGGTTAGCTCACGTTAGCATACTATGTAACATATCCTATCTTAACCTAGCTGGTCTTAGGTACCTGAACAATTACACCACATAAGACATACTGGGTGGATGTCTGTCCACTTGTTATTGGCTGATAGTGAATACATTGATGGTACAAAGTCATTCAAGTTAACCAATAATATTATTTTATACACTAAATACACTGTAATACTTTAATTATTTAATTTGCTATATTGTAAAAATATTGTATGATTTAATTTCTTTTATTTTGTAAATCCCATTCCTTTTGTACTTGTTTTATTTATTTTTGAATTTGTTTTCATTTTCAGATTGAAAACAGATGTGTCTTAATTCGGTTATCTTGTAATACTACTTCTTAAATTCTTCTGACCTAATCTTTTGATAAAAAAAAAGAGAGAACAAAACAGGAAATAGCCGTATTGGTTTTGAGTAGATGGTGTTTCCCCAAGTCTACAAACATTTACTGAAGTAATCCTCAATTACAAAAAAATTGTATACCCATTTAAGTATTGATGTCACACTGTCAAGGGTCTTCAAATAATTTTGTAGTCAGGGTTGAGAAATATTGATAAAATCAACGATGACAATCTGATAAACAAAACCATCTCAATAGTGACAATGGTAGATTTGGGGGATGACCACTGCTGCATAAAATACAATTTGGACAAATAATCGGTAGTGTTTGTCTCCAGACATTCACTATTCATTTTAAACTAAGATAATTAAATTGGTATCATTAAACTATAATGCAGTCTGCAAAAGTCAACATGTGAAATCACCACATTCAAAATTCACGTGTTCTACTGTCACATCAACACAATGGTGTTTAGTCTGCATGTTTTCTCTATCCAACACTGCGCAATCTGATTTCCCAGACAATTTCAACTTCAACCAGGAGGTGAATAAAAAAAGGAAACGAATAAAGCGTTGCAGGCACAATTAAGGCTGATTACAGCAAGGTGCAGCACCCCCACAGTGATGACGCCAATTAAGCTTTATTTATTTTTAAATATTGAAACTACACCATCCCTATCAGACTCAAACCTTTAACACCGATAACTACTCGACTTAACTCCCATTAAAACATGTCCAAACTGAGGCTATAGGGGTTATTAACATGGATATAATCAATGGAGCAAATTTACCGTCATCCAACACACGTGCCACCACCGACAGGTTGGGGTAGCTTCTCTGACAGACAACCACATGGTCCATCTAGGCAAACTCCTCAACATCAACCTGTAGGAAAACTGTCAGAATATGTCTTCAAAAACTTTCAAAAAAGAACTTTCCAGATGCTCTGTAATCTGTGAAAAATGTTTTTCAACTTCACCTCAATCAGATTAGCAGTAAACTAATATTAGCTTTAGCTAGCTAGCGTTAGCTGTTAGCTCGACTGTCCCGCTAAACATATCATGGTGGACTCACAGATACAAAATACAATATGTACCGATTAATTTATTTTACCGTAGTAATATTTCCCGTGAAGAAATGGGAAACAACAGTCCGTCTTTACTGTCTGCTGTCCCGGCGGGTGTCAGTCAGACTGTCCGCACATCTTTCTCCAGCACAAACAGCAACATGGCGCCACCTGGCGGACAGTTTTCAACCAAGTAGACTGGCCAGACTGGAATCAGGATCAGGTATTACATGGAGCTGGGAAAACTTCCCACAATGTCCTCCTAGTTCAAACTAATACGACAACCATGAAATAAACCGTACCTCTAGGAAGTTATATTGTAAACAGTTTTAGAGACGTTTTGGTCATTTGTAGTTTATTTGTTATATTAACATATAAGAAACACCTGTTTGAAACAACCCATCACTGCACACTAGTCTCCAAAATGACCACAAAGTTTAATTAACATCTCTTTAAGAAAACAAAAATTTTATATAAACTTCACATAGGCAGGATTTATTGCAAGGCTGTTGCATTTAACTGCATTATTTTTAGCTGGCAACAGATAGTCCTAATAATAAACTATCTTCCTGCAAGTAAATAAGTGTAAATAAGATTGGCAACAATACAGCATTTAACTAGTTTCTTGTTTTGTTTTAAACACACAGCTGACTGATATTGTTAAAATAACAATTTTAATAGATATTATCAAAAGAAGTATTAAGCAAACCAAAATTGACCTTAACTGACCTAACTACCACATTCATCCCATCCCATTCTGCCCTACATGTCTTGTGCATCAGTTTCTACACATTTCCCCAAGATTCACCCTTAAATGTTTGGTATCTTCGGGATGTCCACTAGAACTTAAAATATAGTTCTGTGGGTTTCAATAATGGTTGGTTTAAGTAAATGTGCGTATTAGTGAATAGAGATGTGGATGTATGAAGAATGAACAGACAGAGGCATTAATTGTTTATTTCACTTAGCTTGGGCTGCTTAAAACTAGGAAAAGACAACATTGCAACTGCAGCATATGTAAATAATCACAACATCTATTTCATCAACGTAGCTTCATCTCTTTTTATAAGTATAGTTGGTCTTTTTAAGATAGGCTTTAATCAAATGTGTGTGTCTGTATGATTATGAGTTTCAGTTCCTGCTGTAACTAAATAAGCTTAACACGTGTGGCAACAAAAGTGAGAACTTGTAACGAGTTCAAAGTGTAACGACATCTGTTTAGTCCACCCCATCCTGAATTTGAGTGTTATTTTAAGGGGTGTCACAACTGCCCTCCTGCTGCCAGGAGGCCACACTGATGGCCTGGCTCAGAGAAGTGACGAGGGAGGTCAGACCGATGAGGTAGCCGTCCTCTCTGCTCCCCTCAGCCCACGGGACGTTGTGTAGGAGCTCTCTTGTGTCAGGCAGCGGGGCTGTCTTCCCAAAGTCTATCATCCACACACTGGCCTTGTTGCTGTGGTCGTGGACAAAGAGAAGCGAGCTGCCAATCACCTGGTCAGGCCAAACATATAAATATATGTAGATGTAGATTCATTATAAGAATGTGAAGCGAGGAGGAATTTATGAGATTAATAGAAACCGGATTTGCAAAAATACATAATATAGTCAAAAGCTGTTATTTCCATTCAGTTCCATTCCTTTCAGTTAATATTATTTAAAGCAGAATTTGACAAGAGAAACTTTGTCCCTGTAAGCCAACCTCATGGGTTCTGAAAAATAGTGAATTCTTCAGTGCATCACTCAGGGCCAGGAGTCTGGAGTGGTACGCTTTCTGAGAACAGATGGGTAGAGTTATGGATCAACAGCAACAAACGGTACACACATCACAGAGTAGAAGATTAATGTAATGAATTGAGGAAGAAGTTGAAATTGAAAGCATTTTTTTCAGTTTAGGTCCTAATTTAAACTTCATTAAAACACTTTGAAAGACAAAGCCTGTATGGAGTGTTGTGGTAGTTTTGTGTACCGATAGATAAGCACAGCAGGCATCAGTGCATTGATTATGTTTTCGAAGGTGAATATGATCCATTCCTTTTTTTACTTCAACCACAGGGCAGCAGCTAGAGACTAAAACTAAACAGATATCTAATTTTCTATTCACTTTCCGTTTTTGAGGCTGCCCAGTCTGTTTTCATTAGGTTTTATGAATTAAAAAACTAATTATGAAAGGATTTAGGACATGTTAACTGAAGCAAGAGCAATGTGATGTAACGTGTGTTTCCATGACAGAGCGAACTGACCAGGATGTCCAGCTGACTCCTGGTGAAGTAGAGCAAAGCCTCCGTGACCTGAGCTAAAGTCCGGATTTTCCTGAAGTCCCGTTGAACGTGTCCGTCCTCCATCTGACTCAAAGGGAAAGGAACACAACAGCAGAGACGTTGCACATTTCAAAACTGGTAGAGAATTAAATAAAGAGGTATTTTTGGGTAACATGAGTTATGAAGCCTTTTCTCCCACCATGATACCCTCTATCCTGAAGCCCAGCATGGACGTAGAACTGGTTGTATCCCTCCACTGAAGGTATCGGCACTTGGTCACCGCTTTCTGTGCATGTTCCTCTGCTGACGGAGCTAACGGATCTATTTTCACCATCTTCTGGTACATGTCACTCCGCAGGGTGGCCTTGGCCCGGGCTTTGATCAGTTCCTCTTCCTGGTAGGTCCTGAAAAGGAAACTTTTATGTTGTACATTAAAACATATTGCTACAAGTCAAAACCTACGTGAAAATCGACATTTTGTTAGAATTTCTAAGTCCACATCCATCAGAATTGGAGAACCTTTTAAATAGTCATAGCCCCACCAGAGGCACTTGGCTCCAATACACACAGAAATACACCACGACTCCAAATAATAGTCAGGACAATGTCAGCACATATTAATGAATTACATCCCCAATTTAGCATCATGACTTAAACCCAAGATAAGATGAATTCCATGCCATGCATTAACATTTAACTTTTACACTGTCAGAGTAACAGACGGATGCAGTTAAAATATAAACAGTTATAAAGGTGAGGTTAGGATGTCAACAGAGATTCAGCATGAACTTCAAAAGTCAGCAGGTCTACTCACATCAAGGGAAGAAAAGTATAAGAAAAGAAAAAACCCACATAAAGGCCGATATAAAAAACAACTTTATATGGAATAATGTCAATTATTTATTCAATCCTTGCCTTCTACATCATTCTTTGCCTTCACAAAACTTTATACGGCATCTTTACTGCTGCACTTACACAAGTTTTGAGATTGTTATTCTCACTGCAGAGACAGCCGGTTATTTCCCCTCTTAGCCGCTCATCTGATTCTAAGTACACGCATTTCTACAATGTTAGTTAGTGTATAAACCTGCAAATTATCCTGCAACACAACATATCTGGTCACATCTGGTATAAAGAAAACAACTGTTCTCAAACCTACCTGACTCCCATTTTGCAGTCCATGATGACGGGTCTCCTCAGGCCGCTCAGCAGGTCCTCCAGGCGGATGTAGCAGTGCTCCCCCCTGGTGACCATGCCGTGGTACTGCGGGACAAAGGGTCTCAGCGGGTCGCTCATCAGGCAGTCCAGGCACTTTGCCTCCAATTCACTGTACAGTTTCAACACCTCCCCTCCCTCACTCAGCTGGAAGTTACCTGACGACAGCAGCAACAGCAAGGGAAGTGACAAGGAATGCGTAATTGTCCATGTGTTCAATAAAGCCAGAAGACAGGACGTGGATATCATCTGATTTCAGGGCCACTCTTCCAGTTTGAGAAGCCGTGTACATTTTAACCACGGACACTGCAATACCACAAAAAACTGTAAGTGTGTGAGCATTATCATTGCGAATTGTGAATTCAATTTTCACTGAAGCTTGATATCGCTTCGTTTTGTGATTTCCCTCTTTAGTGAACGATTCTGTCTATGTACATCTATATATTGTATGCATTGTTGGCCTGCCACCAGCTGCTGTTCTGTGGACACTACCACGTTCTGCATCTGCGACAACAACACGCGGCACTCTGTCCCGCAGTTCACGTCGCCATGACAACGATGTCAACGATAGGGAAATAAGCCTCATTAAAACCACATGCATCGGGACGATCGCTGTGAATGATCTCCAGCTACGCGTTACAGCCTATTCAACGTCCCTAACAGTGTATTGATCAATACCGTATCCACGATCCTTGACGTGATGAATCCTGTTCTAAAACACACTGAATAAACTCAAAAGGTTAAACTAAAACATAGAGCGTTTTTCTTAGTTCCTGAAAAGCTGACAGTCTGGAGATGAAAGGTTATAACAGAGCAGCAGTGATATTTACATATGTGGCAATGTGAGCTATGTCCAGCAAGCAGTAGTGTAGAGACACACGCAGTAGCATAAATTGTTCTTTTTAGTGTCGAGATCCTCTCATGTTCATTTGTCGGCTTGTGGATGAACTGTAACACACGTGCCTTGATGTCCAGCCAGCTGGACCCAGGAGCTCTGCCGCCGCAGAGACCAGTGCATCATGGTCAGGTAGGTTTTCCAGGTGCGGCACTGAGGCACAAAGAGAAGAGCACATAATGTTGTTGGCTTCACGTGAGGAGAACATTGAGAAGGGAACACGCATGCTGTTCCCGTCCACCACAGTAGGTCATTACCCATCATCCATTTCCCCCCAGCCAGCAGGTAGGGTTGAACCAGGACCTTGTGACTGAGGTGGCAGTGCTCAGCCACATGTGCTGACCTACAACCTGCACACATGTAAGGAGTTTGTTTGCTAAAACACTTTCCCAGTTATGTTGCTGTGTGTGTCAAACACTGTTACGAGTGTCAGTGCGTTTTGGTGTTGACAAACAGGACATACCTCGACAGTTATGATCTGTTTTGTATATACACAAAACAACCGCCCCGGACACAAGCATTGCCATTGAAAAAAAAAACTAAGGGAAGCTAACGTTGACCTGAGCATGCTCAGTAGAGACACTGCTACAAATGACACGTTTGTAGTTTGAAGAAAGCGTCTGAATGGTACTTGCAGATGTTTGCATCTTAAATTTGACTATTTTGGTCACAAAGATGAAATGTTTGTTTGAAGCTGCTGACTTGACTCATCCTTGGGTAGCACTCTTTTCTTCAGTCCTAATAGACTACTGTTCAGTGTCTGACACTGCAAAATAACTGCACTGAAAAAAACCTACTCCCTACTGCTCTCCTCTACTCTCATATCTGCAGCAGCAGCAGCAGCAGCAGCAGCAGCAGCAGCAGCCAGGCATGCAAACACCATTCAAATCTGACCTTGTCAAAGTCCTCTTTCAAGCCCATGCAAAGCATCCATTCATTCTGTCCCACCTTCTTGAATGCCCTCCTCTTTGAGCCAGCATCCTCTTCTTCACTGAAGACCTCATCGCTCTCGGCTGAGGAGAGGTTGATGGAGGAGCAGGACGAGGTGGAGGAAGAGTGCAGAAGCTTGGAGAGGATTGGATGTGGGGTGGACCACTGGTGTGTCGTGGAGCCTCCTTTCATTCCCGGCAACTCCTCTGCCTCTTCATCCTTCCCCTCTGGGGTCTCCCCACACTCCTCATTCTTTCCCTCTACTGCTGGAACAGGAGATCTCTCCCTCTCTTCATCCTCCTCTTCTTTTCTCTCGATCTCAACACTGGAGTTTATACCTCTCCAGTGTTTCAACTCACTGTTCGTGCCCCCTTCCCTTTCTTTAGCATCATGCTCTTCCCCTCTTCCCGTCTCTTCTACCCTTCTTTTCCACCCCCACCTTGCACCATCCCATCCACCTGTATCAACTTCGAAGCTCCCACCTGCCCTCTCCCTCCTCCTCGTCCTCCATCTTGCCTTCGCTTCACCCCTTGCACATCTTGCGTTCATCTCAAAGTCCTCTTTTCTTTCCGCGCCTTGAAGTATCTCTTTCCCGTCTTCCCTCATCACGCCGTCTTGTGTGAGATAGGGTTGGTGAGCGATGCTTGACTCTGAAGGGAGCTCATTGTCCTGCTCTTGGTCCTCTCCGAGTCCGCCTATACACTGACTGTAAGGGGGGAAACTTTTTGTTGAGTGGAGTCTGGGTCTGGATCTCACTCTGACCCTCCTGCAGCTGCTGGAATTCCCTTCACCGATTGTCAGATGTTGGTACGTCTCATCTGATAGTCTGGCAGAAAAGTCATTGTTAATAGTTTGCTTGGACAATGACTCCATCTTTAATCCCTCCATGTGGTTATCATCCGTCATGTCCGTTTTTGTGTCCAGCATGGAGCGTAGATGGTGAATCTCCTCCATGGACCCAACATGTGCTTCTTCAAAACAGAGAAATGTTCACAAGAGATGCACCGTTTTGAATATATTTGAGGAAATGCATTTAAGTCTAAACGCTACTCTAATACAGCCTCAGCAGTATTTCTAAGCTTTCTTAAAATGACACAAATGGAAATATAAAACTACAAATGATCATATGTGTCTAACTTACCTTACCTGTGTCTCCCACCTGTTAGTTTTCTGTAATAGAAAGCTCTTTACTTGTCAGTGAGCCACATCCCTCTCCCATTCTCCCTGCTGCTGCCATATTTTGCATGCAGTGACGTAATTAAGTTTCCAAAGCTTCATCCAGCAAACAGTGCCACAGGCCAAGAGGACATCCAGGATTGACACCTGCCTGTGTCAGATAACTGGGTGGAAATAGAGTGAGGTGTCCTCCCACAAATATGAGCGTTACGGCAGTGTTTTCTGACTGCACAGAAGATTAAACAAATAGTCTGATGAACAATTTATTTTTGTAGGTTTTACTGCAAAAGTTCAATTGGGTGTACGTTAGAAGGTTATTTGCAGCCAAGTAATATACATTTCAGCGAAAAGCTCTTTGTATAGTAAAATAAGAGGCTCCAGTTTCCTCACATGCTTTAATCACCATTTTCCATTTTGCTCAAGTAACAAACAGGTTAACACCATTTTAAAGTAACATTTCTGCCAGCATAATAGTTATACATTTCATAGCAGAAAGAAAAGAGGTCCGTGTTTAGCATTTGATATATTTTTGTGCATGTACATGTCTGTATATGGAGAACCACAGTGTTTGATATTAGAAGAACAAATATGATGTGTGATGTATACAAATATGAATAAATACAGATACAATAAATCTCTTACCAATTACCAAGAAATGTATTTCCGTCCTGCTTCTTTTCACAATAAGAGTCTATTGGTAATTTTTCTGTAATTCCCAGTTATTACGTTTTATTAGTGTTTTGTGTGATAATAATTTTACATTGTGGTTACATTACATATTCTGTCTGTATTTAGTCATATGCTTAATTATTTCATAATGTATTATGTATTAAAGTAATAAAAGTAATAAAAAGGCACAGACAATGACATATTCATATGAAGTGATGAATTTTCAGATGTGTCAGTTCCATAAATCACAGGGTCCTAACATAAAAAAAACGGTGTGAGATCGGATACAGAGGACATGATGAAATAGTGAACAGAGCAGTTCAGGTCATCACCCAGCATATTTGTCATTTTCAACCACATACGGTTGAAACATTTCCTCCCTGTCCTTTATTTACGTCCTCAGTCTGTCTCTGATTTATTTATGTCACTCTGACCATGTCTCCTTTACATCTGCACCTCTGCTCTGTCGCCGAAGTGCGAAATGGCCTTCTACCGACTCAGATATGTGGAGGTTATCTGGAGGGGACCCAGCAGCTCTGCAGTACCTGTCAAGGAATGTATTCGTGTAGTCAGTACCAAGTGACTGATGCAAATAACTGGTGTAATGTAAAAATTCTCTGTGCCCGTGTTTTTGTACCTGCGGCAGCATCTTTTCCATCCTCTTGCTGGTTAATGTTCGTGCTCTTTTCTCTGTCTGACAACTGTTCATCTGCTCTGAGCTGTAAACAACAAGGGAAAGAAGTCTGAGTTATTACACTTGAGAGGAATCTTAAGTATCGATTCTCACTCACTTGAACACAGATGCCTGAGGTGTGCAGCCCTGCAGCTAAAGAATGTTCAGTGTTCTGCATTAATGGGCCTCTCATCTCACCTGCTCTGGTCCCCGCTCCACTCTCAACAGCAGCCTAATGTAGCTGAGGATGAAGAGGAGACTGAGGAAGATGAAGTTACTGGACACGCCCACTAGGGCTGACAGGACGGGGGAGTTAAACATCCAGTATCTGATAAAGAGACACAGAAAAAGAAAGAAACAGTACAGTAATTATGACGTGATGAAGTGCTATGTTGTCCCACTTTCTCTTAGTTTGCCTCTTACTTCTACGCCAGTGTTGTATTTACTCCTCTGTGGGCTGCAAGTGTAGGTGGAGACACAAGAGAGTGAGTTCTTCCAGTGCACACGTGTTGCGGTTACAACCATTGGATTCTGGTCTAATGAGGCTACTGAGAAACATATGTGTCTTCCTCCTCTGTGATAGATGTGTATCACCGAGAGTCTGTCTTAATACGAGTTAATGAAGCCATCACCAAATGAGACATGTTAAATTGAAGACATTTGGACTGACTATCTGGAATTAAACCAACTATATACTGCAGCCTCACATTGTGTTTTTTTTTCTCTGTAATATGTTATCAACAGATATAGTGTATGTTACTGTCAGATCTATTACACAGCATGGTGTATACATCTTACCTTATACCAGTGAAGTGAGCATAAATGTAGAGCTGAGATGAGTAGATCTGCACCTTGCTGGAAAGGATCTCAATGATGGCTGTGACCGAGGGGGCATACTGTACATGGAGAAAAAAACAGTTAGGAATGGTTTCAACAAAGTACACTCGCACATGCTGACACGTTCACAAAGCAGTGCAGGACTCACAGGGTCATCTGTGTAGTCTGAGAAGAGCTCCACCTCCAGCACTTGTTTCTGCTCGGCGGCTCCGCTCAGATAGGCTGGGAGGAACAGCAGCGTTCCCAGGGTCCTCAGCAGTTCTGAACTGTATCGCAGCATGCTCTAACCACAGCAGGACAACACAGTCACCCTGACATACACACCCAGGGCGCAACACAGTACCACATGCCACGTCCCCAGAGGATGTTGTCAGTGATGTGAAGATGAATATTTAGGAACGGATGATTTGTGTTGTCAAGGATGCAAATGTTTGACCTTCTGTGACTTCAGACTTCATTGCTTTAGTGACCTTCACTGACAAACCAAAACAATACAACCCCCTGTCCAAAGCTAGAAAGTGCCATACAATAGTTCTGCAAAGTTCAGTTTTTGTTTGAACTAAAACTCAATGTTTTTTTTGTGTTGACTCAGCTTTAGGGTAAGTTTTAAAGCTGTACTTTGGAGTCAGTGGATTTGACTGAAAGGTGTTTCAAACATACTATTTTGTGAGGCTGATTAGTACATATTGAAGCACAAGAAAACATTGTATAATTGAATGCTGTCCAATACAAAAACACCACAAAATACAGCATTAAAAAGTACCATATCAATACCTCTCTAATACAGTATCAGGTTTCCAGAGTATTTATTTATTTATTAGAGGACTGCTGATTCCATTGCATTAGAAAATATGCATGTATGTTTTACTCCCACCATGTTTTTGTATCCGTCGTTAGTTTACATGTTCGTCGTGTCGTCTCAGTCACCTGAGTACTGGGATAACCTTCTGTGCAGTGGAGCTTCTGCAGCAAACATAAGCAGCACTAATCTGGCTCTGACCAGGTTGTGTGATTAAAAGGTTATTGTGCGTAAGCGCTGTACTCACAAAGCGAGAGCTGGAGGCGGACAGCAGTTGCCTTGCCTGAGAAACACATAGCAGTGCAACAGCGAATCACTGGAGTTTGCAGGAACGAGTCATGAAGCACTATATGATTGTATGTACACATGCAAACACCTAGGAGTTCAGCAAATCTTAATGCGACGTACAAAGTGAGCAGAGGAGGCAACTTGCCCTCCATCCCGAGAGAAACAGACTGTCTTGATCATGAACATCCCCAGCTCCTGATTTGCTGGAGAATCAGGCATTTCCAGCTGCAGAGACATCCGATAGGCCTGGCCGAATGTCAGCACCTGAATGTATATTTTAAAAAGATTACACTCCTGGGATATTTTCTTTGAATACATGAATGTTTAACTCACAGACAGACATAGATACATACAGTAGATACATAGACACAGAACACACACACGTACATGTTTCTTGTTCTTCGTCAGGGAGATGTTGGCCACTGGATAAGAGCACAAAAAAGAGGCAGGAGATTCGCAGTCTGTCCTGCAAAAAAGTGAATAACGTGTGACGGGTTAAAATGAAAGCCAGAATAAGGGAATCATTCACACTTATTGTGTGTTTTCTGATGCAGCTGGACAGAACTTCACATACACACCTGTAGTGATAGTGCACAGGTGTGGAAAAAGCGGCCTTGGGCATGTAAGAGTAGTAGAAGCTCCCATATAAAAAGGCGGCAATCCAGAGGACCAGGAAGACAACAGAGAAGACAATAAAGCCCTGTATGACTCTCTGACGGGCGTGTGATACCGCCATGACGACAGCATCCTGGAGCCTCAGCAGCGCCCGGCCAATGAGGACCGATGGTTCTTCATCATCTTTTTGACGCAAAGAACTTTCTTGGTCCATGAAATCTAAACATTAACAATGAAGTGAATTGAACTGTTTTGGGGGAAAAACAGATTAGGACAGGAACAGCTAAAAAACAACTAAACTAAACTAAACTAAATACCACCACATTACAAGCATGTTTCAGATCATACTGACTCAGTTAAGGTCCACAGTCTTTATGGTTGAAATGTACTGAAGACCAACCACAAGGTTATGTTTCTTGTAAAAAAAGAAAAAGAAAAGAAAAGAAAGATAGATCGAGCATTGTCTGTTTAACGTCAAACAAAACTCAGTGTGGTTGATGAAATTATGATTGCATGAAAAACAAGCACCACTTTGATAGCACTAAGAGCTGCGAAACCACTGCGAGTCCAATCTGAGTCACAAGCAGAGGCCTTTCACATCAGATGACTCCAAACTGCCAACTCTGACTGTGTTACATGCAGAAGTCGGACAAAGTCATTATTTTGCAAGTCACAAGTAAGTCAAGTTCCAAGTCCTAAACTTTGAGTTTCAAGTTCTGTGTAATGCCATTTTAACTACAAAACAATAATATATATTAAACAAATCATGAATGCATTTTAAAATGTTTATTTATTTGTTTAAAAAAGTGCAACTAAACTTAATGATAAAACATTGTTCTCACATTTCACTTTCATAGCATATTGCACTATTAACCAATTCCACAACAAAATACATTTAGTATGTTTCTGTTCTGTTTTGTTGTATTTAAAAAAACATACTTTTCCAAGTCCTAGTGAAATTTGTGACTCAAGTCCACACCTCAGATTACATGTATCTACAAACAAAGAAGCAATTAAGAAATGAGCATCCGTTTGTTTTGACGCAAATGCATTTTGTAATAATGTTGGTGAATTGATGGTATTTATCACTATTCCTCAGTGGACATCAAGTCTGTGGAAGTAGGCAGTTTGTTTTCTCAACACACAAATGAGCACAGACATGTAGAGAGTTATGTTGACAAAGATTATAGTGTGGAGATACAAATTGTTTTTTAACTTAGCATCCAAATCAAAAATTCAAAAAATAGTCTAATTAAGACGTCCATGTGGTATCCAACAGCAACATGCCTGCAACAGTACTCTGCCTGACTATAAAAAAAACCTCACCTCTGGTTTCTGTTGGCCAAGTATGAGCTGTTAGGAAATCACGTCTCCTTCCCCTGAAGTCTCTGGGTCCACAGCTTGGCACTGCCTTCTTATTACTGCACTATTCAAACCCCCTTATAACTCATCCTTAGCTCCTAAAAAGCTGCCATTGGACAGGGTTTAGTCCATCCCACATGAACTGAGATGCCGCTGCCAACTGGAACATAGTTCTTAGTGCTGAACATGACACTGAAAGCAGGGCAGAGGCCGGAGAACTTGAATTTATACCTAAATATTTATGCATGGCAGGCTATGCATCAAACTATAGGCTACTATGGAATACTTTAGTGACACCATTGGACATAAAGCCCAACTATATAGTTTATATTTAGGTGACAAAAAACAAACAAGAGTAACATTACAGAAAATTAAGGCTACAGGCGTGATATAATAACTCCCTGTATGAAGATAATAAGACTGTTTCTCTTGCTGTCTGCTAAATCTGTTAAAAACTGACTGATACAGTGACTTCTGTGACAATGTTGGATGACAATTTGAACTCATAGCCTACATATGTTAATAGCTGAATTGTTTATTTTTCTTGTTAATTTTTTAAAAGTCTAATGCTGCTAAATGTTTTGCCAAGTTCTAATGTGCCCATATATAACTCCTGATTTTGTGATATTGTCCAATAGCGCCCCTAAATGACAAAAATGTTGAGTGTTTGTGCAAAAGTACCTCAGTTGAGCGTACATAGATTGTAGTTTGCCTGGACAGACCTTGGCCTTACAGTGTTCTGGAAAATAAAAATGAACTACTTTAAGAAATGGTATCACATAGAAAACATCTGGATCTTTACACTTAACATTTAGAGGGTCTTTAAAATCCCTGATTACCTGGTGGTGTCTTAAAATGTATCTACCTATTGTACCTACTTTAATAACAGAGGGGAAGTGCAGAAATATATGTGATATTGACTAGGATAAGTGACTTAGAGAGTGAATGGATGAAAGTGCAGATACTTTAACAGTCTTTGATAGATGTATGTACAAATCAATAAATTCTGCAACACAGAGACACATTCATTTTAAAAAAAGGAATCACAATAAGACATTTGCTCAATAATAAAGTAGGTAAAAAGTTCTAATAAAGGCAGAAAACAGATTAAGTCAATGAAAATAATCTCTTACCAAGAGGGGGAGGCATTCTCAGACAGAGCAGGAAAAACCCGCCTAAACACATTTAAGCGTAGAAGAAAACGCTTCCGTCCAATCACACGCAGTAACTGGCGCAAACCGGAAAAGGTCGACATTTACACATTTCACTTCACAATAAACGTTTGGAAAAGTGAAAGGTAACGTAGGAGTTGTGTTTCTTAAATCGCTTTTAAGTCTTTTAACAAGATGTATAATCATGTTTAAGGGGAACTGAGAAGACTCGCGAATATTGCAAAATCTTTTGCAGGGGTTTATTTTAGGGAACGTCTGCACTGGTTGTTGTCAGAAGTAGAAAAACTTCGCCGTGACATCAGTTATTAAACAATGGACAATTTCTGTTCCTGATATACTCCATAGGATACTTTAGAGACAACCTTGATATGTCTCAAATCACAACTAAGGTTGCGGAGGCTGAACCGCAGCTTGGTATAAAACATCTTAAGTTTAAATAGACCATAAGAGTATAATTTGTTATTTATGTGTTTTGGCGTCTTCTGTCTTTTGGTTGCAGGATGTCCTGCAACACCAGTGTCACTCGTGTTCAAGTGTCATCCGTGGGCCAGGTACAGCGAGTCCCAGTCCACCTAATGCCCTGTGAGATTGAACACGACGGGCCCGCCCGGGTGTCAGAATACTTGACTGCCACCACGAAAGACTGCAAAAAAGGTGCACTCTTGTGTTTTATATCTTAAGTATAAAGCATTTCTACCGGTAGACTAAATGTGATTCTTACTGGACCAGTTAGCAGTTCTTATAAAACAGTGGTGGAGATAAAACACAATTCTGGTGATTTTGTTCATTCTTACAAGATGTATCTTTCAGCTGGAAAGTAATTTGGTTCTGTCTATAATTTCCACTGATACTGCTTTTGAGCCATTTTATGCTGCTTTATCTCGTAACCACTGGTCCACATGTGAGACATTATCCAGCTGTTGTTAGCTGTGCTTATGATTATGACCTGTTCTTTAGTTTGGAAAGGTCCCAGGTCAGGGTGAGTGTTTGTTTCACCATGATCAGGGAATGGATACGTTATTTTAAACAGCATTAACATGCCAAATGTATTATCTACAGCGTTGGAAAATGATTTAGGATGATTTTATTTGACGATTAGGATTTTAACATCCATCTAGCAATTTAGGACTTAAAGTGGTCACATGAAATTAATTTTAAAAAGTGTATCTGGGGGGGAAAGTATCTCTAACAACAACCCTTTGTGCATTTTCCCATTACAGAGAAGACAGTGTCATTCAGAGGGCGTGGGTTGAAGGGACAGGAGCTCAGCTTTCCACAGGGCTACACTGGCTTGGTGCTGAAAGAGATCAATAAGTCCGGCTCTGACCAAGAGGTAACATAAGGCAAAGCACTGACTGCAAGGGACATAATATCAAGACATGCAGATGTGTGGGTGAGGATGATGTTACAATGTTTACATAATGCCAAGCTGTGTGTGTGTGTGTGTGTGTGTGTCCAGGACAGGACAGTGAGAGTATCCTCTGTGTTTGACAAGCTGACCTACTGGAACCTGGAGACCCCTCCGAACTCTGATGATGCAGTTGTGATGGCGATGGATTGGCCGGAGTTGGCAGAGGCGGTGAGTTTTTTTTTCTTTTTGCGGCTTACTTTGAAAAGGCTGCTTTAATCAAAGATGAGACTAAACCGTGTCACCCAGTCTTTCAGTTTAATTAATTGGAACAAAAACAACTTACTTTTGTGGTAACACATAATATAAATACTGTCTCATTGAGCAGGATTGAAAAAGTTATCTGCATAACTTGTGTAAAGCACCAGCTCCTTTTTCTTTATTACATGTTCTACATTTTACTCAAAGTACAACATTTCATTAGAATATCCTTTGGTTGGAAATAAGACGACACAGGGGCAGGTAGATTTGTAGGTGGACGCTGATATTCTGTCTCTTCACAGATCCACGGGCCAGTAGAAAACTGAAGAGAGAGACAAAACTACCTGCTAAGAGGTGGCGGGTTGGGAATGAAATGTACAGTTTGCTGGTTACTGGTTACAGTCAGTGAAAAAACCTAAGAAATGTTAACCAGTTTATTGTTACTGTTTTGCGGTTGTAGAGCAAAATGTAATCAAGGTAATGTTTATTATTTTTGTATATGTTCTTTTCTAGTGAAATAAAGAAAAATAAAAGATAATGTTGACAAATTGTGTGATTCAATAAAACGTTACAACATTTACACATTGTTTCTACTTAACAGTGTTTATTAACAAGGTGACAATTAGATTTTGCACACTGGCTACCATGAAACCCTCTAATGGATGATCATTGACTCAACTGTACCTTATGAGTACCCAGTGCAAAACTCTTGGGTTTGTACCAATACTTTCAATGTTCAGTAGACAGAAACTGTAAGCCCCAAACATAAAATGGTGCAGAACAACAAATTCCTAATGTGTCAAACAGGCATCCAGGCACATTTAAAGTTGAAGTTTGAACATTTAAAGGGAAGGAATGTGTCAAAGTGTGCTCATGCTGTATATTCTGTCATACTACAGGAGAAATGCTACAGAGGGAACAGTCACATGGGAAATAAGCAAAACCAAACATGTTGACTTATTAGTGTGAATGCTAACTAAGCATTCACACTGTAACACTGTTACTGCCTCACTTCGACTACTTTCAACCAGGAAGTTGAACTAAACTTGTTCCAAACTACTTGTAATAGTCTGAAATATGTGGCAAGATCATAATTTTGAAAGAAAATTGTGGGGCAGCAATTGTAATTGCAAGAGACTGTCAAGTTTTTCTAAAGGACAGGAGAAAAGAAGCAGCTTTCCTTGCCATTTAGAGAATTTAATCAGTTTGTGTGGCTGCTACTTTGATATGTCTGAGTCATTTGCTTTTAAGAAATCTTCCTAATCCTCCTGTCCATGTGTCAAAGCGTCCTTGAGCGAGACACTGAAGCCCCAGTTGTTCCCGATTTTGAAGTCGCTTTGGATAAAAGCGTCTGCTAAATGCCTAAATGTAATGTAAATGTTTCTGCACTGTTGAAGGAGATGAAGAAACAAGGAAAAGTGAAGGCCATCTGGATTTTCTACTTCATCAAATATAAGTGTATAATATATATATAAATAAATATAAATATATAATATAAGTGTTTGCTATTGATGGAGTGGTTTCATCAAAACGGATGCAAGGAAAAGTCTATTACAAGTTATAAAATGGCAATATCTGATTCTAATTGTAGAATTTGTGCAGATATTGGCTTCTAAATGAACAGCTCTAATGGTTTCATAAATAAAACACTAGGCAGTACAATGCTTCTACATTTACAATCAGTCAAACTGAAAAGGCAGTCTTGCACATCACATTTCATGTAACCGATTAAACAGCAGCTTTCCCTTATTTGTGTTTTGGGTTAATATAGCAGACACTGGGAGTAGAATGTCACAACTCAGAAATGTTTGTACATCTCTGGAATCTTCCTATGACAATAAAGTTTTAGATCATTTTTATACCCATACAAATCTATGAATAATGATAAAACGATATTAAAAATGTACTAACCTAAACTGTAAAATGCACAATAGCATAAAATCTGTTTTCAATGATAACTTTGATTAAATCAATCCATTTCAGGGTTAAATGGCCAAACATGAATGTAATGTGTGTTAGTTTGATGGGTGAGGGCCGACATCACTGCCACACCGCTGGTGTTTAGTCTGTGTATGTGTGTGTGTTTATGAGTTCTTGTATCTCTGTAATTATGGGGATCAAATGTCCTAAGAATAGAAAGCCAAGGCGTCTGCAGGGTGTTTAAATATAAAAATATGAAGACAATATTCAGATAAATTGAGCAGGATAGTTTGAGTAATGAGGGGCCACAATTAGTGACAATTGTGCCATCGTCATTTTAAATAGTCACTTGTTGATTTCTTTGCCTAATTAATGTTTTAAAATCTAGTTTATGCCTTATCCTATCAGGGAAATGTCATATGTAAGTATGTAGTATGAAGCATGAATCTAAGTAAAGTATGCAACTACAGAGTTTAAAGCATTAGGTTGGATTGGGTAGTAATTCATTCTGAAAATGAATATAAATTGATAAATAAAATATAATTAATGGCCTAAAAACACCTGAGATGAAGATCATAAATTGAGGCTTGATATTAATATTATAAAAATGTATAAAATCCTGCAGATACCCTGGACACTTTTCAAAGTGAGGACATTATGAACCTCAATTTAAGAGCTGCAAGGATTAATCAATGAATTTGTTAGTTGATTGACATTAATTTGGCATCTATTATAATAATTTATGAATTGTTTTGAGTAATCTTTAAAGAAAAAAGTCTTGTTCCTTTAGTCCTCTATGATAGTGACCTGAATATTTTTGAGTTTTGTTTTTCAGATAAAACTAGACATTTGTCACTTTAGGCTTTGGGAATTGTGACTTTTCACAGTTTTCTGACATTTTAAAGACCAAACAATCAATTAATACAGGAAATAATCCACAGATTAATTGATACATTTAAACATAATCGTTTGTTGCAGCCCTACTGGGTTTAGGTTTAAACGGTAGAGTTAGAGTAAGGATATTAGGTTTACGTTTAGGTGTGTGTACAGAAATATAGTTTGTGTGTTAGCTAAGAGGTGGTGGTGGCGGTGGTTGTGGCAGCTGTGGCGGCAGGGAGGCCTCCATGTCTGCCCTGCTGCGTTTGGCCGGCAGCGTGTGGTCATGAGCTTTGCGGATGTGTCTGTAGAGGTCGCCCGATTGTGTGTAGCTCCGGTAGCAATAGCGGCACTCGTATGGACGTTCGCGTGTGTGCACGATGGCGTGGCGCCTCAGTGTATATGTACATGAGAACGTTTTTCCACAGACTCCACATGTGGGAACGTCCTCTACAAAGTTCCCCATAGAGTCCTGGAAGTCCTGGAAGTAGGCAGGAGGGTCTGAATGATGCGGAGCTGTAGACGGATGTATGAGGGAGGCGGTGAAGGAGGATGTATCCTGGGAGGAAGGGCCGGCACCGGAGGAGGAGGAGGAGGGAGAGAGAGGGAAGGAGTAGTCATTTGAATGGGAGGTCATTTGTAAGAGGCCCTGTGGATGGGAGGATAGAAAATGAGGGCTGCTCAGCTCCTCTTCTTGGATATCATCATCAAACTCATCTTCTACTTCCATCACTGGTTCTCTCTCTCTGCTTTCATCTTTCTCCTCCAGCTCTTCGTCAGATATAACAATGGCCTCCACTTTGACTTTCACATTCTCTCCATCCTTGTCGTCTGTCCTCACTCTGTCCATAAGAGGGTGAGATCTTTCATTTCTTTTGGCAAGTGAAGCTCCTGTGTCCCCCCCAGGTCCCGCTGGGGTTTGGGTGTGAGGAGCGGAGTGAAAGCCCAAGCTTTGGCGTTGGAGAGACACGGCGCTTTGGATTCGAATCTGTGGAAGGAGTGGCGTTGGGTTTGTTTCAGAGTGCGAGGTTAGTGCTGATGTTTGGATTAACGTGACCATCTGTTGTCTGCCTCTGTGGTCAGCCTCTGAGAGCCTTCGAACAGAGTCATCACGCTGCAGTCGGGGTACGTCCTGTCGGGGGCTCGGAGACAGGCTGGATTCGGACTGGGAAAGGGCGACCACTGAGCGACCACTAGCCTGGCTCACTGGCACCAGGGAGGAAGAAGACGAGGAGGGCTGCTGGTTACTGCTGTGGCTGGAGAAAGACAGAAAGAAAGGAAGATGTTTAAAGTAAACAACCTCATTTATAGAGAGCAGAGTGCACTTTTTCAGAAAAATATTGGGCATAATCTTTAGTTCTTGGCCATACTTTTTAAGAAGGAATTAGTTCTTATTGTACTTGAGGATGGATGATATGACAATATACACTCACCGGCCACTATTAGGTACACCATGTTAGTACCGGGTTGGACCCCTTTTGCCTTCAGGCCTTAATTCTTCGTGGCATAGATTCAACAAGGTGCTGGAAACATTCCTGCAGCATCAAGCAGTACCTGCAGATCCATGACGCAAATCTCCCAACCCACCACATCCCAAAGCTGCTCTATTGGATTGAGATCTGGTGACCGTGGAGGACATTTGAGTTCAGTGAACTCATTGTTCAAGAAACCAGTTTGAGATGATGTGAGCTTTGACATGGCGCGTTATCCTGCTGGAAGTAGCCATCAGAAGATGACCACTGTGGTCATAAAGGGATAGACATGGTCAGCAACAGTACTCAGGTGGGCTGTGGCGTTTAAACGATGCTCACTTGATGCTAAGGAGCCCAAAGTGTGCCAAGAAAATATCCCCCACACCATCACCAGCCTGAACCGTTGATACAAGGCAGGATGGATCCACGCTTTCGTATTGTTTACGCCAAATTCTGACCCGTCCACCCTTTTGTCGCAGCAGAAATAGGGACTCATCAGAGCAGGAAACGTGCCCAATTTTGGTGAGCCCGTATGAATTGTAGCCTCAATTTCCCGTTCTGACAGGTGTGGCACCCGCTGGGGTCCTCTGCTGCTGCAGCCCGTCTGCTTTAAGGTTTGCCGTGTTGTGGGTTCAGGGATGCTCTTCTGCAGACCTCGGTTGTAACAAGTGGTTATTTGAGTTACTGTTGCCTTTCAATCAGCTCAGAGCAGTCTGGCCATTCTCCTCTCACCTCTGGCATTAACAAGGCATTTTCGCCCACAGAACTGCGACTCACTGGATATTTCCTCTCTAAACCCCCGAGATGGTTGTGTGTGAAAATCGAAGTAGATCAGCAGTTTCTGAAATACTCAGACCAGCCCGTCTGGCACCAACAACCATGCCACTTCAAATTCACTTAAATCACTGTTCTTCCCCTGTTTTGATGCTCGGTTTGAACTTTGGCAGATTGTCTTGACCACGTCTACATGACTAAATACACTGAGTTGCTGCCATGTCATTGGCTGATTAGAAATTTGTGTTAACGAGCAGTGTGTACCTAACAAAATGGCCGGTGAGTGTATACTGTGAGATGATAAAACATTGTCTTTAATATCTGTAGGTGTATTAAATTTTGAAGCAAATGTTGCAAATCAATGAGCAGGACATGTTTTAGGGCAATATTTGATTTGCAGGAGTTCACCTCTGCTGCTACAACTCAGTCCAAGTGGAAACTCCAGCGGTGTTTAAGATGTTGCTTTAGTAACAAACATGTGTACCTTGATTCAAAGGGTTAAAATGATACCACGACAAGGCGGCAATGACCAAAAATAAGCAATAAATAAATATATATAAGATATATATATATAAAAATGTATTTAAAACATTAGAAGACAGAATTTATGACAGCACGTCATTGGAGCTGTTTGGTTAATAATGAGTGACTTTTTTAAAATGTTTTTGTATTTTTTATTTTATTGTACATCTGCACCAAAACAAATACCTTGAACACATTAAATTGCTGAATGAAGTTTCTGATTGTGATTCTAGTGTCCTTTCAACTTCTATTCTGCTTTGAGCTCAAAGCAACCTACTAAGGTTTAAATTAAAAAACACCGATCACCAATTGAAAACAATTCACACAGACTCATACCTGTATGTCTCAGTGGTGCTGCAAGGGCTGCAGAGTGCCGCCCCCTCTCCCTGACCTCCCGTCCTCATCCTGGCGTGACATCTCGAGGCAGGGGCAGACAGGCCTGCGATGAGGCCCTGCACTAGCTCTCCACCTGGGGGCTGAGGAGGGGCGTCCATGCCTGGCTGTGTGGTATCAGCGAGGTCAGGGCTCAGAGGAGTCTGAACTCGTGCCTCTGATGACCCCCTACAAGTCCTGCGCTCAGACTTCACACACTCCAACTGAGTCCTCTCTGTTGTTATGGATACTGATGAGAGTGGCGCTGCCATGGCGACTGGATTCAAGTGATCTCCAGCCATGGTCACCACAGGCTCAGTTCCACCGTCGCCCCCACCCTCCCTCCCTGTCTCTATTGACTTCCTGGCACCAGCGCTCTCCTCTGACCGAGTGCTGTCTGCCTCGGCCAGAGGCCCTCGTCTCTGCAGTCGTCTCTTGCATACTCTCACCACCTCGTTCATGTGGAGAAAGCTTGCAGCCGCCAATATGTCCTCCACTGGTGGAGACTCGTCCAGCTGCAGCACGCCTTCATAGACAAAGTCCAACAGCAAGCCAAATGCAGCAGCCGTGACAATGTCGCTGTCGAGTGTGACAGAGCCGTTGGTGCCATTTCCACCGCTGACCCCTGGAGAGTCTGAGTAGAACATGTGGAAGAAAGGCGAGCAGGAGGCCAAAACAGCCCTGTGAGCCAGGAAATGGGACGAGCCCACCAGGACGGAGCAGTCACAGAGGAAGCCCCGCTGGCGCTGGGAACGCAGCGCTGACAGCAGCTGCTGGGAATGCTGGGGGAACTCCATCTCCTGAACAACAGAGAAGACAAAAATGAAAGAAAGCAGAGACATAAAGAGACTATCCTGCTGTCACTGAAATAAATCACTAGAGACAGCTTTGTATTTGTTTTTCATACATACACTAAAGGCACATAATCATGTAGATAGTACTAGTTGTAGTTGATCATTATGATCAGTACCAGCTCAGTAAGGTAAATTGATAGATTTCCAAATATTGATTTTCAAACACCACAAACCAAATTTTTTTACACTCATTGCTGTTCAGTTTATGGCAGACGTCTCAAAACTTTGGCATATAAAAACAAAATGATCTGCCGGTCTAGGTAAAGTATCATTAGGGGCAGTGACAGGAGATGTACTGAGATCTTTAACTTAAGTAAAAATAGAAATAACATATGGAGGCATTCATGTGTAAGCATTACTTTAATGTTGCAGCTGGTAGCTTACTGTTAAATAACTTGTATTTTATAATAGTCATTTGAAGTTTGTTTCCACCACTGACTAGGAGTAAAGTGGGAATCGTTTTATCTGGCCTTTTAGCTAACGCTAAATAAATACGGCTTTATCCCTTAGTGCCTTTAGAGGTTAACGTTAGTCCTTAGTTTATGTATGGGAAAACGGAGCTCCTAAAATAGCAATAACATCAGCATAACAAGTAAAAAGAACAAATTAGGACACAAATAGTAAACTTAACATTTGTTTTTAAAAAGCAGGACACTCACAGAAAGTACGGCCTCTTTCTCTCTTTAAACACCGTTTATTGACAGTTGAGTGAGCCGTTAACGTTTCTATCCTAACGTTTCCATGGTGACCTGCCCGAATTCTTCAGTGTACTGGAGAAGCTTCGTCTTGTGGCTGGATCTTAATGTGTAACGCTAAATGCAAAGAAGACAGCCAGTGGCGTGCAGGTGATAAACAAGCACGACAAACCGCATGACATGTACTATAAGAAGAAGAAGAAGACCCAAATTGTCCCAAATGCCAACCAGGCAGCTCCAGCTCAACTATGCTAATATTAGTTAGCCAAGTTAGCTCAGCTTCCGTGTAAAATTCCAGTACCGGGAGCTCCAGTCTTTTGTTTGGGATGTACAGCCACGAGTTGTAAGTTGCCGTGAAATAGCCAGCCAGAATTCTGAATTGAGATATGTCATATTTTTTCGTGGATATAATGAATATGTTCTTACCTACCTTACTACCTGTCTGAGTGATGCTTTCTTCCAGGACAAAAAAAATATGCCGCTTTTCCTCTGTGGTGGCAGGATACTCTAACCGCAGCACCGGCCGCCACAGTGCCACCTACAAGCGGACAACGTGAACAGTCAGGAAGTGGGAGCCTGCACGTTTGTTGACAGGAGGTTATTTTGTGACCACAAGTGTGATCTTGTGTAACGTTTCGCTGAATTAAAATCAGTACAATTTATGGCACAATACAGTGACAGAGGTGGGAGTGAAGGCAGAGGAGACCGGAAAAGGAGAGGACATTGTCGTGGAGAGGTGAGAGATTGTAGGATTATAAATTGTAAATATTATATATGATATAAAATTATCAATTATAAATTGACTGATTTCTGACTCATGACAGATGTATTGGCTATCAAGGCATCAGTATGATTTTTTTGGTGCTTGGTATGGTTAAGTCAAGGTCTTATATTTAAACCAGAGCTATAATTAGAGATAAATTTGAGTGTGTGTTATGTTTGAGGTCTTCTCCCCTTCCAGGACAGAGATGTGCGCCTGTCTAAATCCATGTCGTATGCCCTTCGCCATGGAGCCAACCAGATGGGTCTTCAAATGGGTACAGGTGAGCTGCTTACAGTCTGGTCCAGGTAACTCAAGTGTCCCTTCACTGGTACTGTCACAGTTTCTGACACAACTTTGATAGCAAGTATGAACCATATATTTATTTTTCCATTTTAATAAAAAGCATTTCAACAGATCCTCTCCAATGATCACCTCTGTTTTTGGTTATTTTTTGCTCTCGGCCTAACAGACAGAGGCTAACTGTGACAGACAAACTATATTAAGGTCTGCTTCATTTTAATTAGTCATGTTTGTTTACCCATCAGGTGTTTCACAAATGCTCAAAGTATTTAACCAAGGTGATAATGTGGTATAGCCATACCTTTTTGGGACCCAACAACATTAACCATGTAACATGATTTTTTGGTCTGCTATAAATGTGTAAATTGTAGCATTGTTAATATTAGCTAGAAGGTCTAGAAATGGCAGGGGCTTTTTTTCTGCATCATTCATAACACCAACATCTGTGTTCTCAGTTTTACAAAATACTGACCATAGCTATTACAACTCTTATGCTCATAGATGGCTTCCTGTTTGTGGAGGAACTCCTGGCTCACCCGCAGTTTTGCTCATACTCACTGGAAGACGTCGAAAGAGTCGTGGCCACAAATGACAAGCAGCGATTTAAGCTTCGCCGCCACCCGGAGGACGGCCGCATGGAGATTCGAGCCAGTCAGGGCCATTCAGTACAGGTGTGCAAAGCAGTAAATCTCAGATGATATATTCCTGAAAAAAGACATGTGGAAGCCTGTGAATGGCACTGAGAAGGGAATCTTTATTTTTGTCAGAACGCCAGCCATCTACCTCTGGTGTATTATTACCCAGGGTAGATGCTGTAGTTAGATGCCCAATCTGTGTGTGATAGATTGTGAGTGAGTGAAAACACACACTGTGTTGTTCCACTGAGTGCATACAAATGAAATAAAACATTTGACACCTTCAAAATATACATTTAAATCCAATTTTCACATGGCATATAAGGTTAGTGTTCTTACAATCGGTTTAGAAGGAAAATATCATTTGAATCCTCTAAAATAAGTGCAATCAGTGTTGTGTGAAGATACAAAAAGACTTTGGAGCATAGCACCAACTCTGAGGCTAAAATGCTTCAACTTTGATTATGTTTACTTCATTTAATTATGTTATTTTTTTCCTCGTGAATCATTGACAGATGCATTTGTTGCACATGCTAGTAGTAGAGAAGTGTATCAGTAGCTAAGTTAAGTTGGACATGCTACAAGACTTTCACAACTAGTTAAACAACAAAATTATTATTCCACTCAGATTTTGCTTAACAGGCAGGTTAGTTAGTGTCTGTGTATTTAGATTTTAATCTGGTCCAAAAAAGTCCACTGTACCCCCGTTTTAAATGCTGTGTTAATACTGGTGGCATTGCTGTGGTCAGGTAATTGATTTGGAGCTGAAACCGGTCCTGGATGGTTCTCCAGACTGCCCTGCTGAGGCCGTTCATGGCTCCTACCTCCGCAACTGGAGCTCGATCCAGCAACAGGGCCTGAGCCGCATGAAGAGGACCCACATCCACCTGGCATCAGACCTACCAGGGGAGGGCGGCGTCATCAGCGGTAAGCTGTGTGCTTGTGTCTGACTGACAGACAGAGAGAGGTGAGCTGAACATTTAGGTTCTACAGTGTCATTCATTTCCCCACCAGGCATGAGGAAAGACTGTGATCTAGCCGTGTATATCGATGTCCCCAAAGCTCTCGCTGGTAAGCGTAGCCACTAATGACTCCTGCCCAATATTCTCAATTCATTTCATATACAGTGTCTATCTTTCTCTTACATGTGTTTTATGTGACCGTACAGACGGTATTGAGTTCTTCTGGTCAGAAAACGGTGTGTTGCTGACTGCCGGTGACGCAGAGGGAAAACTTCTCCCTAAATACTTCAGCCGTGCCTTAAGACTGAGACCCACAAGTAAGAAATGCTGTTACGTGGATTAATTCAATAAAAATTATTTTCTTTTAAAACTAAGATCGAGACACAACATTTACTTGTTGACTAAAGTCATTCCTGTCCTGTGTTTCAGGGAGCATCCTGCCACTGTAGAAGGCAGCAGACGCTACTATTCTGTCATTGGTCAAAGCAGGACTCGTCTGACTGAGCTAGCACACCATTGTTGGTTATAGCTTGTCCTAGTTACCTTGGTAACTCTTTTTGTTTGGCAGGAGGATCCTAGTGAAATGATTTTGGTCAGCAACAGGAGAATCCATTCAGAAATCATCCTAAATGGGAGTAAATTGGAAAATTGTTTTTTGTGTCTTTATTGAAAGGTTTAGAATGGCTTTAGGGAAGCATGCTTAATTTTTAACCATCTTAAGCTGGCAAATGTCACTTTTTATAAATAGTATAGAGGCTTTGTTTTCCTTTATGGCATCGTTAGTGCAAAATAAACTATGACACACATTGACTACCAATGTCATTTCATCAAGCAGTGGTAAAATATATAGCCCTATTTACAAACGGACAAACACACTGCAGGCAACAACCAGACAGGCCTGTAAAGGAGGGAACCTTTGAAGACATTGTATGTGTGGTTAGTCATGTGACTAAGTATGGGAAAGCAGAGGATGCAGACACTGTGGTTAACGGACTGCTTCTAACAGTTTCTTGTAAGATATGGACACACACACACACACACACACAGACACAGACTGAGAATGTGAGGAGAGATAAACCTTTCGAAGCTTCCTCTGTAAGAAACAACGGAAATTACCACCATATGTCATGCCCAAGTATGAAGACAGCAAAGAATGAAAAGTGAATTGCTCTATTTATTTTAATAAATGTTTGTTATTCATACTTTTATTAGCTGGTATTTTTCTATTTAATGTTGTTGATTCTTGGCTGTAATAAGTGTAAGTGACAATTAAACTACAGCTCTGAACAAAGACAGGCTTTCTATCCTGAGCGACAGGAAGCATGAAAAAAAAAGCTGCCACCGGCTGATCCAACAGTTGATTTTACATTTCCATGAGTTTGATGTTCAAGTCTGCTGATCCTGGACCAAATGTCCAGCAGTTTTGCTCAGGAGCAGTCAGCATGAGGACCACTTGAGTCTTAATCTGTCTGAACATGTTGTCCATCCACTGAAGTAGCATGATGTGTGTGTGGTTATATAAAACACTTGGATGGAGTGACATGGTGGGTTGTAACAGTTTTACACATGAACAGAATATCTTATCTTGACCATTTGTTGTACTGCTCTAATGTTTTTGTGGTTGCCTGAAGGGAACGTAAAATCCTATTCCACTTAGTTTTGCACTGTTGAGACACACAGGAGATCTGATGTGGGCGATGAAGGATTAGTCTTAGAGAGCTTCGTGGCCACCGGTCAGCTTGTGGAAAAGCTCCTCATTGAGCGTCTCGCTCTTCTCACGACTGCGTGTTGACATGAAAATGTAGCCTCCAATAAACTCATGGACGATTTTGCAGTCGGAGGTTATGCAGCAAAAAGCAATGTTGACGTTGCCTTCAAACTCTATGGCGACCTGGATGAGTCAGAGACACACACAAAGGATATGAGGATTAGTAGTGAAAAAAATGTGCACAAAAATTGCAGACAATGACAAATACAATATTGATTTTATATTAGGGGTTTCTTTAAAACTCTTCGTTTTATGGTTAATGTTAATGAGGTCACTCTCTTACATTGGCAGCATGGTTTGAGGATTTGCTGGTTTATGCTTGATTGTTTTAAGTTTTAATGTCTTGTTTAAATTTGCCCGTTTTGACCTTGTGTTAAGTTGTCACAAATTGATTTTTGACAGGATTTAAAAAGATAATTTTGTATATCCCATTAGCAGTAGAAACACTCATGGGAAACCTTAGCTGTAAATAGCTGACGAAGCTTTGCAAGGTGTCTTTATTTAGTACCACATATTCCTGGAAACTAAATCTTGCAGACTGCTCACCCAGACAAAAGGTGGATGAAAGCATTATTGTCACCTGTCGTATGTCCCAGTTGACGTTCCACTGCTTCATGTTGTTGTAGCGCCACGTTTTCACCACATCACCCACACCCAGGTCAATGCGGATCAAACGGTTGGGAGCAATGCCCATTACCTCATCTTTCCGGCTGCCTTTAAACCTGTTGGACAAAACATTGTCAGCTTATTTTCTTCCAAAATGTTGCTGAGACAAAAGTCAATCTCTAATCCTCCAAAACTTTGTGACAGTTCAGAAGCTTAAATGCTTGCTGGATTACACTCGGATACCACTTCTGTGTTTTTCACCCTTATCAAAATTCATATTTACAATATTATAATTCTCCTGGGGCGCTTCACACAGCAAGCCAGAAGGGTTCCCAAACCAGCACTATATCAGCAATTCTTGTTCAGAATTGTGTCTAGGTGATAGTGAGTAGCACAGCTACAAAATGTTGACAGGAACTTATAGCATGTTTTAAAAAAAAATGTTTATGCCTGTGAAAGGCTTTAATTCTTGGCATTAAATGCAGTTTTACATCCTTAAATTGTGTATTTTCTTAAAGTACCACTGTTAGTCAGTGCTGTTCTGTTTTCAAGACTCATTTATGTTATATAAGAGTAAATGTTTACTAAAATATTACTTAAGTTATATATTTACCCATTTTACACTAACATGTAACTTTGACAGTTCTAGTTTTCTCACTAGAACTGTCAATGGTGTGACAAAATGATCCTAAATTGATACTCACTGGCATTCAGTATATTCTGGAAAACTTTAAATTGAACGGTAAACTTAACCTGACAACGACGTATGAGAGTCCAAAGTCAGGCAGGGCTTGCCAGATCTGCAGGAAGCGCATCACTGCCTCTGTCATTGAGAGCTGAGCCACGTTCTGATATGCGTCCAGAATACGAGGGGTCAGCTGGAGGAGAAGGCACAGGGTAAAAAGTTAGAAGTAATTATTTTTTTGCTGCCTCAAGCACAAACTGGGCAGCTCAAATGTGTAATGTCACCGTACTGCTGTCCAGAAAAGAGATTACTTAATTTCAGTTGAAAGTTTGGCCCATTGCTAAATGTCATGCACAGTATATAGGATCAATAAATGAGAGATTGGTGTGATCCTGGAGTCCTGAACACTGCTGTAGCTGACATCACATTTACTATATTTATTCTTTTTTCTGTGACTGTACAAATCCCACCTCTCCTGTACCTGTTTGGCTTTGTACTTCTTATGGTAGCGTGGCGATACCAGACTGTGAGTATTAATGCTTTCATCGCTGCCAGGTGCGTTGCCATGGGAACCGGAGCTGGTCTTTTGCATAGCCAGGAAGGAGCGGATGCTCTGGATCTCGCTCTGGAAACTGCTGTCGGCCAGAGTCTTGCCTTTGGAGCCAAGTCGACATGCAGCCATCCACTGAGCATACTGCTGATCCTGGAGGGCGAGAGACAAGGATAGAGGTGTTGAGGTGGTGGAAATGACAGGTTGTCATGTACAGAGATGAAGAGTGTGTGTGTGTGTGAGAGTGTGGCCTCACGTTTTCACAGCGCAGATAGACTTCATTCATGCCCTCAGGTGCTGGTATGAGGAGCCTGATAAGAAACTTCTGTGCTGTCACGTTAACGTCCGGAGCCACCTCACATCCTGTGTGCAGTATTAATATCAATGCTACATCCAATACAGACATTTTATATGTATGGGTTAGAGATGGAAATAGAAAATATAGAAGAGTGGCATGATGATTTACAGTCCATGCATGAGTCATGCTCACAGTTCATTTTTGAATTATATGTTGTCATCTAAATTATTCTTTTTTTAATGCTTCATTGCCTCTTTCCTTGCAAGCATTTGATTATACTGTAATGTGTTGCAATTTCTAAGGAGTCATGTTACACAGAGGTGAATAAACAGGTTGCTGAAGAATGACTGCAACTTCATCGGCCACTAATTCGTACATACTTATCATTCTAATAATAGCGCAGGACATTATTGATGACATAGTGGGAAAATATCATAATAATACCTTTGAGGTTAATCTGTTGAATGGGCTCTCCGATGCTTTCCTCTTTGCTCTTGAAATAAGAGATGGAGGTATCCTGGAACTTGAACCAGTACTGCTTATATCCCTTCAGAGTCAGCCTCTTTGGCCTGAAACATACAATCACATTATTCAGTTTCAACAAAACAGTTAGATTCATTTTTCATGATGTTCCCAATTCACATTGGTTAGAAAATGGAAAAATTACAAATGTATGTTGGTGGATTGATGGAAAATAAATGTTACCTGAATATCTTCAGATAGTCGTTGAGGTCTGGTGCAGTCAGGTTTTCCTGGATGAAAAACAAAAATGTTTTTCCAGTGGATAAAAAAATACCATTCTCTTTCCTCCTTATTGAATGTATTGTTTGAATTATCTTCTGTTCTTTCTGTACGATATCCCTACTTGTATGTTTTACAAAGAGTTAAAGTCAAAAACAGTTACAGTCAAAATCATTACAGTTACAGACGTAAAATGGATTACAAACTCTGACCCTCCAATAACAAAATAATATCTTTGCATAAGAAGATGCCATCACAGTTGAGAGTTTAACACAAATTAATTAGTTGAGCCAGTGTTTGACAGTCATCCTGACAGCAGATGACGCTCAGTGACAGACGAGTTCATCTAATATGTCTGACCAGCATCTCGGTTGCGGAGCTGCTCTCTCCCTCCATCTTGACCTCCAGGGACTGCAGGGCGGAGTCCAGGTCGTCCATGGCCGCATTGGAGCTCAGAGTCTGTGGCTCCGACTGAGACACCTTACTGATGTGGTACTACAGGAGTTTGAATGTAAGAGAGGAGAGTGGAAAACCATTATAGTTTTTTTTCTAGTTGACAGTTGATTTGATATTTTGCCTTACAGCTCTCATTTGATCCAGTTTTCATGGTTTCTGTGTCATTGACAAATTACAAGTGTTGTTGTATTTATTTGTCAAATAATATAGTTCAGATTAAGTAGCATTTATCGACCAGATTTGCTTAACTTTGGATGCTTTTTAATGTTTGGTTGGCCTAACTTTTTAATGCTAATGAGTTAAACATGCAGAGAGTTTGTAGCCCAGAGATGCGTGTATTGGACTGAAAAAGTGTGTTAAAAGACATATTTTTATATTTAACCTGTCAAACTAAATCTTAAATTATTAATAGTCATCACATGTCTGTGAAAACATTTGCCTACAAACATGGGAACATTTTCATTCCTGTAATATGTGACATTTAAGAGCTTCATAAGGGAAGTGTGCCCTCCTTTACTGTATTGTCAACATATATAAAAAGAACATTCTAGACCTGGTCTATACAAAAAGTGCCCTGAGATAACTTTGTTATGATTTGGCGTATATAAATAAAACTGAATTGAATTGGATATACGTTTCCATTCGTGCTGACACATATTTCTCATTCAGCAGCATTGTTTTCTACCTGTAGAGCTCCAAACAGCATCATCTCCTCCTCGGTGCAGTCGATGTCCTCCAGCAGGATGGCCCAGCGCGCTTGCTCATACAGTTGGCTCAGACGCACAACATCATACTGCACGGCCGCAGAACAAGAGTCAAATCAAGAGAGGAATGCAATGCGAAACACACAAACATACGCACATACTGTATCTATAAAAACAACACACACATACACATATACACACCTTGGGGTCTATGTCATAGAAGGTATAGAATTTGAAGCGAAGCCAGACTCTGTCATTTTCTTGGATGCCCTGCTGCATAAGGCAACGGGATGAGTCCAACCACCTGAAAGGGAAAGAGAATAAATATATGTTTATGATCTTATACATATAACATTTAGTATGTGTGTGTGTGTGTATATATATATATATATATATATATATATATATAAATGTTTTTATTGAGTTTTTAAATTTTGTCAGACAACTTAAAAGCCCCACGTTCCCACCTCCCACCCACCACATCCATAGGAGGACTGGCCAACACAAACAAGCAGAGGGGAAACTACCACAAGAGAGCTATTGTATAATTGTCTTTACGTGTCAGCATAAATAAATCACCAAGAGATTAAATTTATATAAAACATGTAATAATGTAAGTATGACCTCACAAATTAGCAAATACATTCTATATCTTACATACACGTAGGCATAGATATATTTTCCATTTGACTTAGTTCTGTTAATGTTTTATGTATATTCTCATTTCTCATTCTCATTTAAAAACAGTTCTTATGCTTGTTTTTGCAACAATGATTATTACAGTACAAGCAGTTCACGTTTAGTTTAAAGCACATTCGAACTTGAACTTGAAGAAGGTATGGCAGGAGAAAAAAAGAAACGAGGAGAGAGAAGACGGAGAAAAAACTGCTCACCAAAGCTGAAATGAATATATAATGAATATTATAGATCCTGAAACCCTTCAAATGGCTCCAATTGATTGATTTGACACACTTTTGCTACCAGAAAATCACTTTTCTTGATTTCATTTACCAGTGCACGCGGGCTCACTGTCACACTGCCATGGCCAATGTTAATAATAACACCTGTGCTTCTCCTAACATGAGAAGTCAAAATGTCTGCTGTGAAAAAGGCCTACGAGGGTGAATGACAATTTTCCCCGTCAATACAGGTTGGAGCTTAAAAACTGTAACTCCTGTGGTTAGATGTTGACATAGAGAGACAAAGGAGGCTTGTAGGAACACTTTGATCTATAATGTGTAAAAACTTTGGGACTGTAGTGTTTCAAAGTTTTAGTTCTTGTAAACCATAGCTTCTCACTATAATGTCATAATCTGTCAATAGACTATTGATGGTCATAACATAAAGGAGAGGTTTACCATACAGATATGTGTGAAGGCATACCTGCCATGAATGTGAGCCTTGTCCACCACGCTGGCTGGGCGGTACTGCTTGGCTATGACCTCGGGGGCGGGGGGAGGCTGGGTGACTGACAGCACCTTGTAGATGGCCTCCATCTGAGGTGAGTCGGCAAAGTGAGCCGGCATGCCATTATACAGACAGGGCCGGGATGCTGCAAAGCAAGTGTAGGGGGGTCAGTCATTTTCCAGGGAGTTCACTTCCCAGACAGCAAGTAGGAAAAAGTCTGAGCTCTCTGATATATGACTACCTTTCTGCTTTAAAATGCACAGTAGCTGTTTAAGAAAATGGCTGTCAGTTGAAAACTGCTGTGTATTTCAGTCTCCATGATGAAACTTCTCCACCATGCTTCAGTTCTATCTTTGGATAATTTACAGGTAGATCATGTAGACTCTCTGCATGTATAAAGCCTTTTGAGAAGTACTGATGGCAGACCTCAGCATTTTCTGTATTTTAGGATACAGTAGTCAAGGGAGGATTGCATTAACAGGAAGTCAAAAGACAAAGTTGTAATGTTAGGATTTTTAACAAAAGACTAGGGAAATTGGGGGCAGTAAATAACATCTTTGATCTTGGCATTTCTTTCCCAAGGATTTTAAGTCTTCTGCATCTACTACATGGCAAGTTTTGAAAGTTGAAAACTTTAAATATCTTTGCTAAGATATAAAACGTGTGCATGTGAAGCCTGCAATGTGAATGAAGTGTGATGAGTGTACCCGAGGAGAGGGGCACCTCGGTCAGGTCGTAGATCTCCTCAGCCGAGTCTTTATCTTTCTTCTTCTTTTTCTCCTCTATTGGCCGAAGGAGTGAGAGCTCCTCGGGGTGACGGATATCTGCGTAGGTAACAGAGAGCAAATGGATGCAGAAGTACTTTCCGCTCTATTAAACAGACTCATTGTGTTTCACCTTGTAACAACTTCTGTTTACCCAGTCTGGGAATTATGCTTATAGTCTCCACATTGTGCAGTTATTAAACAATACATTTACTGTAGATACCTTTGCTGTATTGCTTAGAGTTAGCATTAAACTACCCACCCAGTCCCAACTTCATAGGAGTCCCGATGTTATGCTCTTTTGAAAAGAAGTGGTTACTATTCACTTCTGAAGGGCCTTAAAAAGGGGTAAGCCTTTGTGTTGATAACACAGGACATGCGATACATAAATACTTTTTTAAAGCTTTGGAAATCCTGTTGCACAGCAGGTGCAATGGCAGAGGTCAGAAAGTTGCATCTTTAAATCACATCAGAGTCACTTACACTGCTGTTTAGAGTTTCCATATCACATTAGACTTTAAATGCATATTAATCCAAGTTTGGTATTGTGGCTCCTCCTTTCCTTGAATTTATCATACAAGCCTAACAGGCATCTATTACTTTTTATTCTTATTCATCAATTTGTGAAATCAAAGTAAAAACTGTAAAGAAAAATGCAAAAAGAAAATGGAAAGAAATGCATGTGACAAACCTTTATTTGAGCTGCACATTAAACTGATGTTTATTTGTTGATGCCACGGTATTACTGGTTATTACTGTAAGAAGTCACACCAAATGATTCACTAATGTCAATCTGTTGCTTCCAATTACTGTATCTCAGTGACTATTTTGCATGTTTCAGAGAGGAACACAAGAGGGAACGGTCTCTGTTCTGTAAGGCTGAGATTGTCAGTAATGTAGTAGCGTCGAACACTCGATCCGCTGAGAAGAATAAGCTACTGAAGCGACTCACCTGCAAACAATAGCTTCTTCTAGTGTTCTACTTTCTTCTGAAGTATTGTTAAGGGTTTGTCTTTCATTCTTCTCACCAGTTGTAGTATTTATTTTTTTGTTTCACAAAGGGATCTGACAGGTTTATCCCTGTGTGTCTGTCCCTCCTCCCTGTGTTTCAATTACCTACACTGCTGCATTGTAACTTTGATAAAAGTCAGAGCTTTCTTAATCTGTGTCTCTGCTCCCTCTAAGCTGCGTTTCTACTGACAGATTTCCTCTGCTTCCTGCTTTTTAAAACCTTCCCAGGCTGCTGTCACCTCCTGGGGATTTTTGATGAGGAATTGAGACCAAGAAGTGCCAAAATTAGACTAAATGAAAGCATGAAGCAGATGGCGAACGTCTTGTTTTCTGGCAATGGTGTGTATGTCGTTACAGCCAATTAGACGTCAACATATTAATGAGACACTTTTACACATCTCGGAGAATAATTAGGTTGTAAAGAGCTTTTACAGAGTGAGTACTCACGATCTTAACACCGAGGGAGAGGAGAAAAAACAAACAGTTACTGTGGATGTTGTGAATGGAAAACTCAGTATACATGCTGTTTGTTTTGAAAAATAGAGTCAATGCAACTTTTTCAAATCACAAATTAAGTGTTTGAAGAAATGGTTCAGTGAAAGCAAGTCTTGTGTTATTTGGATTTTTGGCAGTTTTGGTGCTTTTAGGGTGGAGGGAGCTAAAAAGAAAGACAGAAGGAAGGAAGGATGAAAAAGAAAGAAAGAAGGAAGGAAGCGGAAACAAGGAGGAAAGAAAGAATAAACAAGGAAGGAAAGAATGAGATACATTCAATTTTATTTATATAGCGCCATATCATAACAAAGTTATCTCAGGGCACTCAATCACATGGAGCCGGTCGAGACCAACTTCCACACAAAGACCCAACGTTCCCACCATGAGCAGCACTGGGCAACAACGGCAAGGAAAAACTCCCTTTTAACAGGTAGAAACCTCGAGCAGAACCAGGCTCTAGGTGGGCGCTCATCTGCCTCGACCGGTTGGGTTGAAAAGAAAAGGGGGGGGGGGCAGGAGAGAGAGAGCAGGAGGAAGGAGAACATACAGTAGTACAGATAAAGAAGGAACTAATGGGAGGAAGAAGGAAGGATTATAATATTGTTCTGATCACAATCAGAAAATGTTTTAATAGATACTCCGAGGTGCAATGGTAGGAATGACTCGTATAACATGAAAACAAAACAAGGACAGAAAGATGAAGGCCGAGACTCACTGAGCATTCTGCAGATGCCCATCACGGTCTGGAAGACGGGGCTGGAGAAGCAGGCCCGGAGCCTCAGGGTGATGCCGCTGGGCAGACCCAGCCTCAGGGGCTTGTGTTGGGGCATGAAGAGCAGCCGGGCATCAGCGTGGATGCCATATTTCTCCAGAGTCCACGCTGTCCGCAGCAGCCACCGCTGCTTCTGTTCCCACCACAGTGCATGGTCCGACCAGTCACACGTGATCTCTTCAGAGGACACACACAAAACGCGTGTTACCGCAAACTGAAAAGTTAACGCATAGTTTCGATACTATGTGAACAAATGCCACGCAGAGAAGTCTCCCTTTCAAAGGCCAGACATTGTTTGGTTTAAAACCACTGGAGATGTAAATAGAAATTGTTCTGTTTTACGGTTATCAAACTAACTGTGATATGACTCCCATTGATTTTGTGGACATTATTCCAGACTCTGTGGCGCAACGGTAGCGCGTCTGACTCCAGATCAGAAGGTTGCGTGTTCAAATCACGTCAGGGTCAACGTCTTTGCATGCTCATGGGCTTAGACTAGTGATTTGGGTCAAACTCGTGTGGGAGATGGTTGAAACTACACATTTTACAGGTGCTTATTTTTTTTGCTCCAATTATACGTTCATAACTGTTGTTCTTACTGTTAGTAAATCAGGAACTCATCTATGAAACAGTTGTTTAACGGACTCTGTGGCGCAACGGTAGCGCGTCTGACTCCAGATCAGAAGGTTGCGTGTTCAAATCACGTCAGGGTCAGTTTCTTTGCTTTCTTACCTATGAATGTATTATTGGAGCTTACTTTCTAGCATTATTGGACAAAACAACTGAGCACCTGTGCGACAGTGGAATTTCTACTGAAGAAAATAGTTAAATTTAAAGTTACACAGAAAGGTTCTTTACAAAGTAGCAAACCTGTAGGTGTTTCTTCTCTGCCACAAACATAACACAGCAGTTACACCATCTCAAAGTCTTCACTACAGGTGCACAAATCCTAAAAGTGAAGCAGTTGGCCTCCACAACATTGCATCACTTTTGCTCCACATTCACTGAGCTATTTGGTGCAAAAGCGAGAGTGCCATTTGTGGGTGAAAAAACATAATTTGAGACTCGTACGGCAGATTCAAGCTGTTGATTCGTGATAGAAATATATCCATGAAAAAAATATTTATATTTGTGAAAAAATATTGTATGTATGAATTTTGTTCATGACTTCACATCAATGTGTGAATGTGCTTTGCACCATATTCACTGCAGCAACTGTAGCAAATATGTGAGCATATGATTTTCTTGCATAGTGATTCATGGCATAAAATTTGGGCACTTGCAATGAAGAATTTTAGATGGTGTTTGGTCATTGACAGCTGATAAAGGGCTTTCTGTAACAGACTCTGTGGCGCAACGGTAGCGCGTCTGACTCCAGATCAGAAGGTTGCGTGTTCAAATCACGTCAGGGTCAATTTCTTTGCTTACACATAAGCTTACATTCTATAAAGGTAAACTGAGGTAGAAAATAATACTTTAAATTTGGAATTTAAAAAATAAATGCTTGAGATAACCACATCCTTAAATGTCTCTCATTCTGAAGTGTAGGGACAATCTTACATCAACATTTAATTTTGAAACGGAAGCACTATCAGATACATATATAGTATATATGTTGCACTGGTAACATTTAAACGGTTACAAAACAAATGCTTAAATGCATAACTAATGCATCACTTAAGGTGATTTAATGCATGCAGGATGTATTATGAATTCCAGTTAAAGTGTTGTGTACAGTATAATTTATATGTGAACTCTTGCGTGTCTATGCAATAATCAAACAATTTTTAGTTTGTGCACTGTGACTGAAACAAACAGAAGCAGACAGACAGTAACCCACGTGTCTTTTCAACCAGCTTTAGGATGACCCCTCCGACGTGGAGGTCAGAGGCCACACTGAGGGTGACAGGTGGCGCATCAGGCCCCAGGTCCTCCACTATGACTGACAGGTCCCACGCCGCCATACTGGGAGAAAGAGAGAGAAAGAGATATGCTGTAGATAGGTCTGACAGAGTCGAGCAGACAGATACCAGGAAAGGAGAACAAAACAGGAAAGATAAACATAGAAAGTGTGAAAGAGTAACATTGTCAAACTGATTGTAAATTGTTAGACAAGGCTGCTCAACAAATTATCTTTGAATGATCTATTATGTGTGACAAATGCCACTTTTTGTGTTTTTTTGCAGAAAGATGTGGCAGCTCAGACTAAGCAGTCGATAACAAGAAAACAAGACAGTGATGTTATTCTTTCATTTGTTTCCCCACCACATTGATTAAACTGCCAAGGCTGTCTCTTTAGGTCTGACATGAAAAATGTTCCGATGTATTGTGATGCCAAATTGAATGATTTAGAGATTATTATTTTAGAGACCTATAAATATCACAGATGAGAACTTATGCACTTCAATGAATAAATTGTTAAAATGATTAAAGAAAACATTTTAAAATATTTTAAAACAAGACCAGCACGCTACATTACATGCCATTACATACTACTGTATGTTCTCCTTCCTCCTGCTCTCTCTCTCCTGCCCCCCCCTCCCCCCCTTTCTTTTCAACCCACACGGTCGAGGCAGATGAGCGCCCACCTGGAGCCTGGTTCTGCTCGAGGTTTCTACCTATTAAAAGGGAGTTTTTCCTTGCTGTTGTCGCCTAGTGCTGCTCATGGTGGGAACGTTGGGTCTTTGTGTGTGTGGAAGTTGGTCTCGACCGGCTCCATGTGACTGAGATAACTTTGTTATGATATGGCGCTATATAAATAAAATTGAATTGAATTGAATCTTCGAACAGTTGAAACATCAGTGAACAAAGTGATGCGGCTGCAGGTGTTCTGATCACTATCACTTATGGATCTCCTGTTTCACAGAGCACTGAGCCCACAGCACACCTGTGTCAGGACTTCCTGTCTCCTGCACAGTTACAGATACAGGTGTCAAGCTAAATACCACAGAGCGCTACTCTCAACACTGTGACTGATATGAGTGTGTGCCGCTTTTTGTGGATGTATTTCAAAGTCCAGTTAATAACAGTTGGTTTTGTGTGAAACTGCCCGGCGGAGCTGCAGCTCATTTACAAAATGAAAAAGAATAAGAAATAAATGACTTTTCTCTCGAACAGAAGACGTGCAGCGTCTTATTTTGACTCCAGTCATTAATATTTAAACATGCAGAGCGGCTACTGAGCGCACGCTGCCATTTGTGCCTTTTATACGTCTACGTTCGCCTCTTAAATTAAACATTAATTACTGCTCTTCATAAAGGAACAATGCAGCGCTGAAGCATTCTGCTTTTGCCAAGTTAATTATTTCCAATTTGCAACAAAACATGTGTGAACGTGTCAAAGTGAAGCTTCACTTCAGAGGTTTAAAGAAAGCAGAGCGTTGTTCATGCAGAGCAGAGAGTTTCATCACGTCTGCCCTCAGAGGAACTTCAGTCTGAAGAAACCTTCTTCCTGTGGACAAAGACCGTCCAACAGCTGAGGAACCTTCAGAATAAAAGACCGCCCAACAGCTAATGAACCTTCAGAATAAAAGACCGTCCAACAGCTAATGAACCTTCAGAATAAAAGACCGTCCAACAGCTCAGGAACCTTCAGAATAAAAGACAGTCCAACAGCTCAGGAACCTTCAGAATAAAAGACAGTCCAACAGCTCAGGAACCTTCAGAATAAAACAGTCCAACAGCTCAGGAACCTTCAGAATAAAAGACAGTCCAACAGCGGAGGAACCTTCAGAATAAAACAGTCCAACAGCTCAGTGTTTTTCTAACCGTCTAGACCGTCTAACAGTTTGGGATCCTTCAGAATAAAAGAACATTACTACATTACATTTTTAAGGGGGTGGGGGGGTCTATGATGATGATGTTATATAGTTGAAGACTAAATTAAACCTTTAAAGTACAAAAAAAACTGCACGAACATGTGAACTGTACAGACCCGACTGGACCTTTGATAAAAACACGTCACGTTTCAGTAACGAGAGTAAACGTATTTCCTCACTTCCTTTCTGTAAACCCATCAGCTCTCACTTCAGTCTGTAAGCAGCTTTGAAGCACAAAATACCTTTTCTGAAGATCAGCCAGCCAAAAGATTAACTTGTTGGAGGATTTCATCTCATCTGGACGTTAGAAAGGTAACATGGCGATGACGGGAGGAAGAGTTCAATGATGCTTCAGACTGAGAGGTGAGAAACCTTTGATACTACTGAAAACAACATTCAGACTCTAAAAGGCCTTCGAGGCCTCCGACTTCTCTTTGAACGGCACACACAAGGAGATATTTGACTGGTTGGTTTCTTTCGTTTTCACCTGCGATTAAACCGGTTCAGCCAGTCACATAAAGCAACGTGACTCGAGTCCTAACATCACATTTTCCCAACTGAATGAAAGGATGAAACACAGACTTCAGGTTTGTGACTTTTCCCCAATGAAAACATTCATTGTCAAATCTTTCTTTGTTTTTATGTGTTTTGTGTTTCCCCCCAAAAAAACTAACAGATTTAAGTTTCTAGAAGGTAAATGTGGAAAATTCAATTTGACACCAAACATCTGCAGAGACAAGTCGTCACTTTGACAGGAAGTCTCTCAGAGGAGGTAAAAACAAACATATCAGGTGACCACAAGGAGATATTTTGATATGAGTCTGGTTATTTATCCATAAACATCTAGTTATGTGGGTCAGAAACAAGTTTTCTTTCTTCTTTCTCCTGCAAGCGTTTTGGGCTGCAGCTCCTCTGATTCACCGCTGTAATCACCAGGAAGTAATCAGCCACCGTCAGCTTAAGACGGATTTCATTAAAGTGCTCAGGTCAGAGGCTTTGGACGATTACATCCTGCAGGATCAGGACGGTTCACACAGGACACACTGAGCCCTGAGACCACAGACTGTCCCAAACCAGCTCCAACAAACACTTCAGTTCCCCTCAGAACCCCTGAAACCAGCTCCAACAGAACATCAGAACCCCTGAAACCAGCTCCAACAAACATTTCAGTCATTAGATCTAATTATCCCAATGTCCGTTTCGGAGCGGGTCCAAGTGTCTCAGGTCCGTTTACATTGGGTCTGACTTTTGGATCAGGTTTCTTCACTGTCAGGGAGGTCAGGCAGGTTTTCCATGGATCTCTTTTGGGATCCAGATTTGTGGGACTTGTGAAGACCTCTAGCTCGGTTCAGTTCTTGAGCCCTGAGGTGAATCGTTGCTTTTACATCTGAATGGGAAATAGACATTAAGTCCAGTCCAGGCCTGCAAAGGTTCTGGGTGGTGAAGAGCTGCTGGGTGTTTTTTTCCTGTTTGTGGTGTTCGACAACTGAATAACACAAACTTCAAAAACATGTTGACCTTCTTCACAGAAACCAGAGTGAAGCCCCGACCCTCCAACAGATCGGGGTCTGCAGGTTCTGCTGGAGGAGCACTGAGACTCTGCAGTGATTACTGAGACAAAGGCCTGTTTTCAGAGAAGTGTTGCAGGTTAGCGGCTCTTCGCACTGTAGTGGACTCATTATTTTCTAGCCTTGGGCTCCGTTTCATCATGTTGCGGTTGTTTCGGTGGTCTCGCCGGTTGTTGTGGAGTCTGTTTTTGCAGATTGTTTGTCGGAGCGAAGAGCAGCGAGTCGTTTGCAAGAATCAATTAATGATGAGAGAGGGATGCAAGCGCTGATGTCTTTGTCGCAGCGGCGAGTTGATAAAACCCAGCAGCCTTTGACACAACGCGGCTCTCTGCTGCTGGGGGGGGGGGTGCACTTGTTTCTGTTATTTGCTTTAAACTCACTCAAACCAGACACTCGCTCAGATATTCAGGCGTGCATGAAAAATTCATAACCACTTATTCAAACTTCTGCTACTCTTGATTATTTCAACAATGTCAAAGAAAATTCAAGTTTTATCATCCGGGGACGGTTTTAAAGCCTCAGAGAGTTCCTTTAATCAATGCAGAGAAAGAATCGAGCGCCACTGTTAGTTTTAACCTCTGGATTAACATGAACTCTGGAAACAATACTTGTTTTTAAAGCACTCTTCCTTTTATTAATATAAAAGTAAGTGTAGAATGAAGTGGTCTGATGAACTTATAGAGTCTTTGAACAATGAAAACGAGATGCGACGTGACTTCTGAAAAGCAAAGAAACATTTTAATAACATTTTATAATTATTTTTACTCGTGTCCTGTAACTTTGTAGTTGGAGGTTGTTTGAACGCGTTAATCAGGATGTTTCTGGATGAACACAGTGTAGGTTAATAAACAGCTCAGTTTCACTGAAACATATTTTCCATCAGCACCAGTTAAACCTGAGAGGCGTCGGAGGGGAACCGCAACCTGACCTGAGACCAGCTCCTGTTTGTGTTGGCGGTCGAGGCGTCGGGTCCCTCAGGTGTCAGAAACCCTCTGAACTCAGATCAGTCGGAGAGTTTGTGAAAGGCGAGAGCGCGAGTGCGTCAGACGCTGCTGTCATTGATCTCTGATCAACACACGTGGGACAGGAAGTCTGATCTGAGAGTGAGGCTGAGGATGATGATACCGAAGACACAGGACGAAGGGCAGCAGCTGAGTAAATACGGCCATCCTCCTCTGCTTCTGTGATCAACACTGATCACTGATCCGATCTGATTTCTTTTGTTTAACTGTTGTCATGTTTCATCAGGTGCAGACGGTCAACTGATCCCACGCACCGACCTGGACCTTCTGGAAAGAGCTGATGTCCCCGTCACTGAGAAACGTCATCAGTGTCCAAATACGTTAGTTAATGTTCTAGTTGTTTGCGTAGTGGTTTGTCAATAGTTCGAACACGCTCTCCTCACAAACACAAGCATTCAGATCAGAGATGCAGCTTCCCTCTGAGTCGTGCTCCTGCAGCTTCTACAGGTTTACACCACCTGTGATATACACCCTTCAGCTCTGACTAGCTAACATGCTGGTAGCAGTGATGATGCTAACACAGGTAAAAATCAAGGCAGCGAGGGGTTAAACACACAGAAAAGGATATTTAAATGTATCCTTCAAGTCAGTTTGGCACCTCATGGCCACCGTACCCAGAGGAAGTTCTATAAAGTGACCCCACTTCAACAGTCTTTTATTTTCTAATCTCCACATGGAGGTTCCTGTCAAACTGAAAGAAGCGAAGCAGCTTCACAGGACATGAATCTGCCGTCACAGGGTCTAAAAATATTAAAGCCTTTATGTGTTTAATCACAGTTTTATCTCCTTCAGATTAATCTTCTCTGCGAGCCACCGCGACAAATTAACAGCAAGTTTTCGTGCTAATTTTAACTGTAATCCGGGTGTTGATTGACAGTGTTGCCAGACCTCAGAATAACTCTTCACTCGAGTGTCCGTGCTGTTTGGATTATTTAAGATTATGTTGTAATTCCCCTTTTAATCTGCCCGCTTTAAGATCGCAGAGTCGCACTCTGAAGTGTTGAAAGCTTCTGATGCGATGTGGAAATCCTGATCGCTCTCGTGAAAAACTTTCTCTGTGAACTGATCATCAGCGATCAGAGATTATCACTCGCTCCGTCCTGCTGGAAAACATGAAGACGAGTCAACAACAATCAGACGCAGAGGACACGAAGCAGGTGGTTCATACGAACACCACAACACTAAGCAGCAGCTGCACTCATCAGAAGAAATCTGCACTGTTTAAAAGCGGATTCTTCTTTTATCACTCAGTTTATACATCATGAAGTTATCTCACTTGTTCATACAGAGCAGGTCTACATGCTGCTGTTAGCATGTTAGCATCTATCAGACAGGAGCTGATTACTATTGAATCAGTATGTTGAAGGTCTGCATTATTTTCTACAATTAATCTTGTATTAAAGACTTGTAATTCAGACATTTTGTAACTCAACTTCATTACTTTGACTATCACATCATTTGAACAGATTAGCTCATAACCCAGATTTACCATCACTAATTTGACACATAATGATAAAAATGATGCAAAACCTTCAGTCTATTCTTTTCTTGTCCTGGCAGAATTGGTCTTCCATGGTTTCACATCATGTTGGTAGAAAATAACTAAATAAAAAGCAGAAAGAGAGCGAGTGTGATGACGTAACAAGCAATTTCTCTCCTCTCTGCTCTCCTGCTTCTTTATTCCTCCAGTTTACAGCTGCTTTTCTTTCTGCTCAGTATCTGTTGGCTCAATTAAACTGTTCAGTCAGGAGGAGGAAATGTGGTTTTGGAAAAACAGAAGAACTAATCAACGTAAAAGGCAACGGCCGACCCATTTAGATATTAAATGCCTGTTAACTGTGGCCTCAGCGCTTCCAAACTTCCAGACGACGAAGAAAAATGAAAATGAAGGTTACATAATCACGTGGACTCACGGAGCGATCCTGTAAAACAATATCATTTCACCAGAGAGGATTAATTCCTCCGTTTCCTCGAGTTCTCAGGCAGAAAGTCAGACGGCAGAAGAGAAATTAATGTTTTAATCTGTTTAATGGACTTTTTAAAAGAGAAGACAAAAGAATTTCATCTGATGGAGCTCAAACTGGAAACCAACATTTGGGTTTTTGGGTCAAACGTCTTGTTTATCTGCGTCCAGACACTTGGAGGGTTTTGGGGTTAGCTTCCTAGATATCAATGATATTGTTAAAGCTTCTCAACGCTAGCAAGCTAGTCAACAAGTCAAACACAGGAGAAGAAGCATCATGTAGATCAGACTGTTGTAGCTGTTCATGGAGCTTCCAGTGCTAAGCTAGGCTAACAGTTTCCCCTTGCTTCCAGTCTTTGTGCTAAGCTAGGCTAACAGTTTCTGTAGTGAAAGATGAAACGGATACGGTCAGTTTGCGGACTGACGTGTGGAAGATAAAGAAGATAAATGCCATCAGTCTGAACCCGGCGTGAACAAACGCTGCCTCGTCATAAACGCACAGTAGAACTCAGTAAACGAGGATCATGTGTGACGTTCTCCAGTCAGAGAGCAGAGAGCAGCTCAGAGGACGAACTGAAGTCTCTGTGAACACCAGGACACCGTTATCACTGATGTGGGATCAGATTAAACGACCAGGAGAAGATACACTACTGGGCCAAAAGTGTGTGGACAGCTGAACATTGCGACAGTGGAAGTGATTCTGCCTCTATGGACATTAATTCAAGTCAATTCAATTCAATTTTATTTATATAGCGCCATATCATAACAAAGTTATCTCAGGGCGCTCACATTAGGCTGCTGAAAGTTGCTGAAAAGAGTTGCTAAGTTGCTGAAAACAGTTGCTAAGTTGCTGCTAGCTTACAGAGCTTCTCCTGGTTCTCCGAAGGTGAAGAAAGACGAAAGCTCAGGTTGAATTTTTGTTTCGTCTGTGATTAATAATGAACCACCTGTCAGTTGATGAGTTAGTGTCGCGTGTTTTCAGCCCTCAGTTTGTCCCCACAGGTTGCTCTGAAGAGTAATCCTGAGTGATAACAGATCTGATGACAAGCTGCAGACGGTCTCAGGGTTTTGGAGTCCCGGTCGCCCACATGAAGTCAGCTTTGGATTGTAGTTTTTTATGATTCTGGTCTGTGCTGGTTTTATTTCAGTCCTGGCTGAGGCTCACGATGGACTCTGTGAAGTTTGCAGGTCTTTGTTGTGGCTTCGTGAGGATCGGGCTCTCTCGCTCTGTGGGGGTCTGGCTTCAATATGTCGCTGTGTTGTGTACTGGCATTGTGACGATGTGGTGAGGGAAACCAGACTCTATGAAGTGTACCTTCACTTAGCCGTTCTATTTCTTCCTCCTGTCATTCACCACAAAACATCCACAGGCTTCAGATTTCAGTCTCCACGTCTGGGCGACCTTCGACAGCAGAGGAAACAAGCCTCCGCGCTGACCTCTGGACGGGCGGGCGCGCCCAGGGCCGGTCCTGTGATCCGCGGGTACCAGACCAGGTGGTGAACCACAGCAAACTGCTCTCTACACCTACGGGGTGTTTCTTCATCTTCACTCGTCAGTTCATTAAATATGCAAATCAACCGTTTCTACGATGGATTCTCCTCGATGCCGTCTGCTGAACCCACGTATCTGTTTTCTACTTGGTGACTATTATTCAGAGAATCCACCGGGTTCACACACACACACACACACACACACACACACACACACACACACTTTGCCTGGAAATGAAATTATTTAAAATGTGAAGAAAATTAATAAATAAACCAAATAAATAGTTTCTGCTGGTCTGATCTGCAAACCAGATGTACAATTTACCTTTTCAAACCAAAAGAAGTAAATCTACAGTTCAAATTCATATTAGTTAATAATAATAATAATAATAATAATCATCCAGGGAACTCAGACTGCTGACCAACATTTAAAGATTCACTGGGATCAGATCTCAGATCAGCTGTAGGCGCTGTCGCTTCACTTCCTCCTCCTACATTTATTATCTGTCCCCTCATCCTGGAGGAGTCAATGATCCTGACCCAATTAGTGGGAGCCTCCCAGGCGGGGGGGGGGGGGGCATCATGGTCCAGCTCCCATTTCCTGTCATGCCCTCGCTCAGAGAAATGAGATGCTAATTAATTAGCATTGGCATCTTCAGCCGCACACGTCAGCTTGTGTAGAGAAATCAATGCTTCGTCAGTTTACATCAGTCCTGCAGTCAGAGGCCCGGCACGCTAGTCCTGATCCTGAACACACCACGGTCCTGAACCTGAACACACCACGGTGCTGAACCTGAACACACCACGGTCCTGATCCTGAACACACCACAGTCCTGATCCTGAACACACCACAGTCCTGATCAAGGACACACCACAGTCATGAACCTAAACACATCACAGTCCAGTCCTGAACCTGAACACATCACAGTCCAGTCCTGAACCCCAGAGTTTCACTTGCAGTTTGAACCCGAACACGAGCTGAAACCTGCGTACCTGAGTCCGGCTGAGGGTCCAGCAGGTGACCTGCAGGAGCAGGAAGTCCAGTATCTGTGCTCAGGTGATGTTTTCTCCTGAGAGACGTCACTAATGGAGTTTGAGGTCGTCAGTGAAGCAACAGACTCTCAGAAGTAATGAAGTTAAAACAGGCAGCAGCTGAAGTCAATTACAGACAGAAAAGGGAAATTACAGAGAACTGTTCTAATGGGTTTCACTTCTCCTGCAGTCAGACACACCCGACTCCCACAGAGACGCTCTTCATACTATATACTCGTGTTTATCATGTAGATACAGAAACAACTGCTCCTACTAATCACTAACGCTGCTCATTTCCACTCTGATGTCCCCGAACGTCATTTATTTTATAAGAGTTGATTCAAAACCTGATTGCTAAACAATACTTGATCAATACCTACTTTGAGAAATAGAAAGAAGTCTTACTACAGACTTCTCACATGTTGTTTTACTGCAAACTGTCATAGAAAAGTGAATAAATACAATAAATACAAAGACTAGTTCTGTGTGTAGAAATCAGGACCAAACATATTTAAGATCCAGAACTTCTGGACACACGACATTGATTCCACCTCGAACTACAAATATGAAATGTAAATGATCTTTACGCCTCCTGATGTTTCCGTTTTCATCAGTAAAAACATGTAAAACTTCATGGATAAAATGTTTTTACACGAGAGGAAGTCATTTTCACCCGCAGAGGAAGAACAAGGAGGAAAGTTTAAAACATCATTAGAGATTTCTTGTTTCTCCGTCACTTCAGATCCGTACGGACGTTTCAGACCTCAGGAATATTTAAAGGATTATGTGACGTTTTAGCAGAAAGTGAGCCGAGATGATAATTCTTCATAATGATAGTGTCAGAGCGGATGAGCGTCAGGACGGAGGCTCAGTAATGAGGTGAAGGAATATTCACGGCACGCCGCCTCTCCGTCCTCAGTGTAATAATGACATATGGCAGGCCAAGATGTCGGCCATCACACCATGTTAACCGTTCAGGAGCCGAGTCCTCCAAGGTGACGGATCCGTCCTGATCCTGACCTTATTAACTGGAAACCCCTCCGAGACCCGACGAGCAGACGGATGATTAACTGCAGGTCGGAGGGTTAAAAGGAAACAAATATATTCATAAAGGTTTCCTGAATACGAGATTACAGCCGGCTACTCCTACAAGACTGAAACCTCTTCATATTATTAATGATTAAAAACAGTTTCTATGTAACAAGGCTGTAATTTAAGAGCTCATTAGAAAAACGTTTTCATGGAGAGTTCAGAGATTTTATTTCACGACAATGAAAATAAATCAGCAACGTCTGGTCATCAGTAATAATAATTATGGAAATAATTAAACACCACCTTAACTTGTGTTTAAATCATTAGTAAAAGTACAAGTGTTGTTCTTTAGATGCTGCACAGGATATTTATTATAATATATATTAATACATATGATAATACATATGATAATATATATGTAATACATATTATAATATGTATTAATATATGAAAGCACAGAGAAAACGCAGTGTATTTTTGATGTAAGAAGATGAACTGATATTTTCTACTTTACTGCTTATTATTTTTTGTGTATATGTCTGTATGTAAAGCTGTTAAACTGAGTGATTTATCACATCAGTCCGTGTCCTTTAAGAACATTTGGTGCTTAATAAAAGTGGTGTGTAAATGCAGGACTACACTGGTCCTGGTCCTGTTTCTGCAGTTCATCACAACACTTTCTGGGATCAGAGAAACGTCCGTGCAGCTCTGCAGTTGCAGCTCGTCTGGCGAGCTGACAACAACCTTTTGGATGCAATTACGTGCAGAGAGGCCCCACGAGGGCCCCATCCACCTCGCAGCGCTCCGTCAAGAGCCCGCTGACAGCTTGGAGCGCCGCCCTCCGCCGCACTGCTTCCATGCTGTTCCAGGACTCGATCCGCAGCGGCCCAGAAACCCCCTCCAACCCCCCCTCCGGTCTGCAGCCTGTCCCCCAGCCAAGCCTCAGCTCACATCCAGATCCAGCTTTTAATGCCACACCTTCCTGCCGAGGCTTCTCGAGGAAGGGAGGGTTCTCACCCACATTGTTCTAAACGGAGATAAATGCAGGGTTCAGTTCCACCTTCAGAACCGACACCTCACCACAGTCCTCCAGGACTGCGCTCTGGATTCTGGTCTCTGCTGCCAGATTCTCACTGGTTTCTGTTCCCTGCCAGTCTCTGTGTGTTAAACCTCGACCCGCAGCACTTTCAGAAGGGGGGGTTGAACCTGTATCTCAGAATACCTAAAGATGGATTCATTAAATAACACAGCAGCTCAGCCAGAGCTGAAACACGATTCTGCAGTTAGAGAGAGAGAGAGAGAGAGAGAGAGAGAGAGAGAGAGAGAGAGAGTGAGACAGGGAGAGAGAGAGACAGAGAGAGAGAGAGAGAGAGAGAGAGAGAGAGAGAGACAGAGAGAGAGAGAGTGTGTGTGTCTCTCTCTCTCTCGCTCTCATCCACCAACCCTCGTTCCTACTCACACAAGCACGCGCGCGCGCGCACTCCACCCACGCGCGTCCGTGTAATGATCAGTCTGAGGTTCCCACCGACAAAACACCGTGAATGACTGCAGCGTGAAGCAGTTTCACGAGTTAAAGTGGAGCCGCCGTGGAGCCGCCGTGGAGCTGCTGTGGAGCTGCTGTGGAGCCGCCGTGGAGCCGCCGTGGAGCGCGTCCCAGACCTCAGACCTCGCTATCAGCCCGTGTAACGTGTTCATGCTCGTGTTCAGATCCACGAGGAGGCCGTTTAAAGGAAAGATTGCTGTTTTCGATGATTGATTTCAGCTTTCATGAACTCAATTACACGGTTTCACGAAGACAGATGAAGGACAGAGAAGGAAGCAAGGAGGGGAAGAAAGGACTGGAAAGTATTGGAATGCAGCCGCGGTCAATGACCTGATCAATGACAGAGCCACATTCAATCAATCAATCAAAATGTATTTACATAGAAGCTTTCAAACAAGCAACCACACCTGAACCTCTGCCATTAGAACACTCCAAAGACTTAATATGAATGACATGATGGTTTTCTCTAATGGTTTTTAAGAATTCAAGCACTTTCAAGGTAGTTAAACCACAACACGTTCTCTGAGCCCTTATCATCACATCTGCATTTCATTTCAAACATTTAAAAGGTGCTTTGTTTCCAGGAGTGACTGTAGACAACGAGTCACAAGACATCATAACGGTTTTCCAGAGCTTGAACAACCCCTGCAGCTTTCAGTCAGTGCAGTAAACTCTCAGGTCAACGACTTCACCTGCACTTCAGGTTAATGGAGCTGTAACTGCACTTGATGGCCATAAGTATGTGGACACCTGATCAGTCAGACAGTCCATTTCTTGTTGCACACACAAACACCTTCCCTCAGTGGAGAAGATGGCCTAAAGTGTGTGGACACCTTTTACCACATGTTGTATAGAGGTCTCTGTCCTCACTCCAGTCAACAGAGTGACAATACAGTCAGACCTCATGTTTAGTGTCATTCAGCATGACGTTTCCCTTCTGCACTCGTCCTAGTGCAAACTACACCTGTTTCCAACACTTGGAACCCCTGTGGACACGTCCTGCCCCGGGGACGAGCTCAGGACTGACCGCCGCCTGCTGACCCGGGGAAGCCTGTTCTAACCGCTGTGTGCGGCTTGTTGTACGGTCGTGTGGTTAAAGCTGTGTCAGACTTGGTCTATCGTGACCCATCGTTTGGCCTGCTTTGCGTCTCAACAGCTCCCTGACACTTTGACTGGGAGCTTTCGTAGCCTGCGGCTGGAGAGATGTGGAAACGACCTTCGAGGAAATGAAAAATGAGCCTCCATAACATTAGAAAAACAAGACAGGCCATTCTGTCATTTCTGTGTTTTAGGCATTTGTCTGATGGACTCACCCAGAGAGACTCACCGAGTGTGAGCAGGTTCAGCGCTCAAGGACACTCGCTGAGCCGAAACACATTTGATGAACGACACATATTTGCAGACTGTTTCTGTCAAACCTCCGACAAAATGTTCCGTTTGTTTGATTCCAAAGGAAAATGCTTTAAGTGCAAATGGTTTAACACGTTAGTTCCCGACTGCATCGTGGCACTGAACTCAGATATCAGGTGGAATATATACAGACAGGAGAGGCGGTAAGCTGCAACAGCAATTACAGGTGCAGTTAGAGGTGAGACGGGTCACATGTTGGATACCAGCAACCACCGTGTCCATCACACTTCACTCCTCCTGTCAAGAGTGTCCTTGAGGGAATCGTCTCCCCCTGTCCCTGTCACCCTGCAGACGAGCCTTCTCCAGACGGAGGAGTTGGACGACTCCTGAAACATGGAGTGAAATACGATCATGACGATGTCGTGAGGAGGAGAGTGGAGTCGGTTTAGCAGCAGAGTCGTGTCTTTCTATTGGAGACTGTCCTCCCTCGAAAGATATGTCCGTATACGGTCCCCTGTACTGCAGCTTATTACGACCCATTAAAGGGGCCAGAGTCCACGTACAGAGGAGGAGGTAGAGGTGAAAGAGGCGATCAACACCAGCATTGACTTATTGGAACTTCCTTAACACAACAAACGTTAACCACGTGTTCAGTATTGTTACCATGACAACGACGGCCCAGTACCGCCTACAGATCTAAATGTCGTTTTGGGAGTTACTCCTCTGTCATTTAGGTTGGAGGACTTCGTTGACGTGATCGAACTTTCTGCCTCAGGCGCTCTGTAATAACCTGTGACCCTCTTTATTATGTAACCTACTGAATACTGTAATATTGTTTTCATGCTTCATGTGTAAAACTTCTCTCTAAAGGATTCAAAGCTTTAGAGATGGATCATATTGAACCGAGTTAAACATCTTTGCACCCTCTGGATTTGAGAACTGATTCTAATATATAGCTAAACACCTATAAATGACAGTCCATAATTTATGTTACCGTTAACTAGCTAATGCTAGCTAAAACTAAGATGGTGAACATTACTGCTAAACATCAGTATGTTAGCATGATGACATTAGCATTTAGCTACCGCCTCACAGAGCTGCTACTGTAATCTGGTCATGTTGATCTCTTTGTATCCCTGAAGTTCTTTGGAACTCGTGTTGTGAAAAGTTTTTTTATTATAGTTAAAAATCCTGTATTTAATTACTGAAGAGACGATTCTTTTTCATTCTGTGGACTTACAGCATTTCCCACCTTTATTCCCTGGAGGCAGCTGAGCCTAAACATAATAAATTGCTGAACAACATCTCTATATATTTATATTTCTTAGTCGAACTGCCTGTTGAGGTCATGCCGCATGCCCAAAATAAAGATAATTACATTTTAACTAGTGCTAACTGTGAGGCTCCATTCAGCCTGCCCATACTGCTGCACTCAATCACGGCTTACTGGCAATTTTCTATCAATAAAAAGGTCACAGAAGCTTTGGGAGCCGGTGGCTTCTCACTGAGTACGCTAATTTAATGCAAAACTTCAGTGTGAATAAAGAGCCCTCGAAACGTGATTAGGTAGCTGTTACTTGATCAGTTGGCTGACATTTCCAAGTGCAAAATGAAAAATAAGCATAATTAATCACCGACACGCGTCTGAAGGAGACACAGCAGCTCTCCTGGAAGACCTCGGCTGTAATCAGATGCTGTTGGAGCGGAGCCACCAGCGACTTCTTATCTTCTCTCTCTGGGGTGAAACGCTTCCAGTAGCTTTCAAACATTCAATCCAGACCATCGGCTGCGTGTTCGGGACCTGCAGACCATCATCTGGGTGTTCTGGACCTGCAAACCATCAGCTGGGTATTCTGGACCTGCAGAACATCATCTGGGTGTTCTGGACCTGTTGTTGTTCATAAAACACGCCGAGTCCCCGAAGAGCTCGCAGAGAAGTAAAGTAAATCCTTCTTTATACGCAGCAACTAAAGTGCGTCTGCTGCCAGCCAGGTGTTAAACACATCACGCCATGTAGTCAGAGTACTAGGAAAAGTACACAAGTAGTCAAAGTACCAGCAGTAAAAGTACACGAGTATTCTCAGCTTCATGTTAAAGTACCAGCAGTAAAAGTACACAGCTTCATGTGTTGTATTGTATAAACTGGTAAAGTAAGCGATAACTCCAGCTACTAGATACATGTAGTGTACTTCAGAAGTGCAGTACTTGAGTAAATGCCGTTACTGTGCAGCTCTGCGTGGCATTAACAGGAAACCTTATTGCCGTTGAACATCAGGCGCATATAAATGTCATTTGTAGCATCAGGATGGAGGAAAGCTTCTTCAGACCACCACAAATCATCAGTATCATTATGTTAAGCTCTGTTTGTTGGGAGGACATTTTATTTCTCCCAAAGACACTTGGCATCATGGACGCTCACTCTGCAGAAATGTCAGTGTGCAGCGTGAGCAGCAGCCGAGGCAGTTAGACAGTAAGTGGCGACATCATGAGCATCGTCGCGGTTGGTTAGCGCTGTAGATTAAATCTACGTACAGCGGATGGAGAAGTTCTGCATGCTTGCTTTACTGCTGCACTTGGTTTGTGCCTCAGGGAACTGACCATGAAATAAATGTTAAAGTTATGTTTAGCAGCTGTTGCATCTCCAGAAACAGACCTGCTTAAGAGAAGATTTCATTGCAGGACCTGTTGTGTTTGACTGCCAACGTGTTGAAACCGCTTCAGAGATCTTGGTTAAGTTCTCGACTGCCAATTGAACTTTTCCAAAAATGCTATAAAATAATGTGAAATATAGTTATATATACACTATATATTTCCAAGAAACGGCTTTAGTCAATCTTAAAACCAGGACAAGTATTTTAGAAAAGCATCATAGTTTGGTAACCTGAACTGCAGGTTTAGCAGTAAGCTAGCTGGAGTTAGCATAGCCAGCTAAACACAGAGAAAGCCTGGAGCATCCTGACAGACAGCTCTCAGCCTTTATTTTTTCAGTGTCACAGTCTGGACTCTGGGTGGCGCTACAGGCTGCCTCTGATGACTAAACATGGTTTATCAAGTCTTTTCTTCCAAGTGCGTGATGTTAACCATGTCCACTGGGTCAAGTTACCTGGTGGGAGGGTCTGTAATCCTGCAGGTGTTTGTGTCGGACACATTAACATGTTAACAAAGTCAGACGATCACACATGAACCACCTTTCATCTCAATCCATCCCATAATAGTCATTACATGTGTATATACATTGCAAATATTTCAAAAGAGAACATAAAGTCACAAAAAGTCTCTCTCCTAAAGATTTCTGCAGGTGTTTCTGCCTCCTCTGTGGAGTCTGGATCTGTGGTTGCTCCTGCTGCCCCTGTGTTCCTGCTTGACCGCCAATGTTGCT